>CM037464.1:9819126-9919980 GCA_021014325.1 Plazaster borealis
TTTTTAACTGTAAAAAAAGGGTTTTTTTACCCCGAAGTAGTAACAACCAGTAGTGTCCGCCATGTTGACTTTGGAACGTGCCTGGGCGATACCATTGTACTGCAGGGGTCGAAAATTATCATGGTAGCGAGCGACCTGTTCGTGTGTTGACATCATCAGTTAGCATCAGTTCTACAATTTCAACGGCAGTTGAATTTAATATTAAACGAATAAGCTCATTGTTATGACTATTATAAGTCATAGTTTTGTATTTGTGATCGTATTATTTTGGAAGAACATTTCCATTTGTATCAACATGACCTTATAGTATTAGATGATTTATGACAGCCACTTAATATCTAGTCTTTCAAATATTAAAAGAACTTTTTAAAAAAAATCATAAAAAACAGCAGTACATAAACAACTATGCGGTACATAAGCAACTATGCCCAAAGAACTTACCTATTGCATAATGGTATCGTCCAAGTACGGTTGAAAGACAACACGGCGAAGTTACTACTTCAGGGTAAAAAAACCTTTTTTTTAACAGTTAAAAATACAATTTTTTCAACAGAATGAAGGTTATATAGATACATATGACTCTCCTACACATATGTAATGGTTTATTTACGCTCAAACGTTGTTTTAAAGGGCCTTAAAAATTTGTTGTCGTTAGTTGTCGTCAGGCATCGTTTGTTGTCGGTATTTAGTGCGACCGCTTTCAAAAGCAAGTCTGAGTGCATCAACGACCGTTTTGTAGTCAGTTTTCTCACTATCGGGCAAATCAGCAAACCATAAAGCAGTAGGGCCAGTCAAACGTAAACCCAGTGACAGAACCTTTTTATCGGTTACAAAGTCTCGCAGTTTACTAACTATCTAGTCTAGACAAAAATAAGTCAAGATCTTCAGTGCCAGAGTAAGTATCCCTAAACTTCAATTCATATTTGCTCGCCATTATGATAGAAATATGACATACAATTGCAATTTGGCATAATCAAAATACAATATTCGTACAATGAAATAAAATATACGCCAGGGGAATACAAGGAAACAAATTAGTATACAGTATAAAGTAAAATACCTTTTGCATCCCCAAGCGGATCTGCGTCCTTCAGCCAACCGGCAGGGTGCACCACCGAGTTCAGTACCCGGATCTTCCACCATATGTTATGGACGGGCTGGCCTTTTCAGCCATCCCGCCCAAGGGATCGAACTCAAACAAATAAAATACAATTTATTAGACGTTTCTTCTTGAACGTAGTCACATACAACTGGGTGTGAACAGTTAACCAAAATACCGTACTGCCGACTCGGTGGCGCACCCAAAGGAAACAGACCACGAGTCAAATGTTGAATGGGTTTTATATACTGGACTTATTACGTAACTTAAACATAACTTAGCCAGGTGCACTTTAATCACCTTGACCAGTGAGCCGTTAAACCACAGAGTTAAACTAATCATGCACGTGGGCAGGGCGAACGTCATCACAGTATACGTGTGTCCCTCGGTAAAGTTTGATTTAAAAAAAGTAAAGAACTTTTATTTTAAAAGGTAGGGGGATATGTTTGGTGCACCCCTTTGTTTGGGGATTAGTTTGAAATAACAAGTTTCATACCCCCACCACTTGTGCAAAATTTGGAAGTTTACCAGCCCAGCATGTATTGACTTCTTTCTGCACCTTTAAATCCCCTCTCGACTAAAACCTCACCCCTACAACCACACATCCTCATCTATATAATTTGTATACATAATGGTTATTTTTTTCCACCTACATTGTATTGACCTATTTAGAAGGAGTGAATGAAATCTGCACGGATCAAACCTCTCCTAAATCAAAGGGAAAGTTAGTGCACTTCTTTTTTAAATAGGGGAGTGTACATGCCCCTTTGAGGAGACCCCCCCATTTTTTGCACTCCTGCGTTTAATGGCTATTTAAGACACGTATCGACCAACTGTTCTCTCATGCAAGTTATCCTTCCCTGTACTCAAACCATAGAGAAAGGACCCTCAAACCATGGAGGTAGAATTCTACTTCCATGGTTTGAGGGTCCTTTCTCTATGGTTTGAGTACAGGGAAGGATAACTTGCATGAGAAAGAACAGTTGGTAGATACAAATGTCCTTAAATAGCCATTAATTATCAAAACAAAGTGGCCGGACACGAGATACAACTGTCCACCCTACCCCAAAGTCGCATGGGCAAACACCACATTTCATGCACCTGACGTGTATTATACTTGGACTTTTCCATCAAAGAGTGCTTATGCACAATCGTGGTAAAATGGTGCTTATAGTGCATTAGTCTAGTAACTATAGTTAAAACCCTCCAATTGGGGATTAGCTGATTCGGATTCATATTTATTTATTCCTCAATAACAGTAGTTTTAAGTAATTCCTAGCCGAGTTGCACGAAAAGTGGAAATAGGGGCAATTCTGCCTCCCTCTAAATCACGATCAGACATTCTCTAAAATAATCAATCCGTGCCTGTTATCTGTGAAAATCGTTCAAAAGATAATTTCATCCTCTACAAAATAAGCCCTACTTTGTAACGCAAGGCAGTAATCACAACGAAAGTTATCTGAGGATTTCTAGGTACGGCCGAAAATCTTGTGAATTTCCGCGGCGCGGTTAGGAGTAAATGACGCTTTGTTGAATAATAGTGCGTGAGTATACTAAAGAGTTCAATTCTTACCGAAAAAAAAAATAATTTAAAGGCAGTGGACACTATTGGTAATTACTCAAAATAATTATTAGCACAAAACCTTACTTGGTATCAAGTAATGGGAGAGGTCGGTAGTATAAAACATTGTGAGAAACGGCTCCCTCTGAAGTGGAGTAGTTTTCGAGAAAGAAGTAATTTTCCACGAATTTGATTTCGAGACCTCAAGTTTAGAACTGGAGGTCTCGAAATCAAGCATCTGAAAGCACACAACTTCGTGTGACAAGGGTGTTTTTTCTTTCATAGTTATCTTGCAACTCCGACGACCGATCGAGCTCAAATTTTCACAGGTTTGTTATTTTATGCATATGTTGAGATACACCAAGTGAGAAGACTGGTCTTTGACAATATATGGAAAAGTAGTCTCTTTTGCGCTCGATAATTAAACACGCACTCAAAGTACAGGCTGAAAATCAGTATCTCTCGACGCAAAATGCTTGGCCACGAAAAATTAAAAAGGTGTACAAGAACGGGGTGCTCGGCATTCTAATTTATATTAATTTGTCTTTAAAATCATTGTGATTTTATTTAAAATGATCACAATAACTCGTCGGACGGTCATGCAAAATGTTTTTCAAAATAACCCAAAACGCAGCATTTTAGATAAATACTGTGTGGCCTACACGGCGCACTTCCAATAAACAACTCTGCCCGCCCAGAGCTGTGTTTTGAGAGAGTTGCGACATGGAGGGACCAGCTTTCTCCGGTCACGTGGTTGCTGGACGCCATTTTGTTCCAAATGCAGCACAACCCAATGGGCAGACTAGTCTGGCACCCTGTATTCGCCAATGCATTTTTTGGAGACAAAATGGCTTCTAATCGCAAGTTGTCGCAACTCTCTCAATATACGGCTCTGTGCCCGCCGATTGTGAGACGCCCTCATTCGTTAACTAAATCACTTGTGTAGGTGGGGTTTCCACCTTTTCCCACTGTAACTATTCTTTTACCTTGTGTATCAACTTTGCTGTGATTGTTTGAATATTTTCGTCGGACAGGATAAAACAGTGAAAACATCAAAACTGTTTTCCAATCAAATGCGATGTAACTTCACACCACGGTACGGTTCAATGTATTACAATTTGACCACCACCCGCGCGCGCACGCACACAGTGTTAATGCACTGTGCGTTATAAACACAGCGCTTTGATTTATTGAGACTTTTCCTATTAAACTTTTCCATAATAGTGTACACTGTCTTTAAAAAACACCATGAAACTGATGTAAACTTGACTCAAGGATTTTATGCACTAAATGTAAAGTTTTGTTATGGTAAATTTCACATGAAAATTAGGAAAATTATTGTTGTTTTGTGCCGCTAAAAAGTAAAGTTGTGACGACCTTCACTTCCCATGTGTATACACAACAGGACGCGGCGCAGTAAATATTCATTGTGCAGTGTCTCACACGTCCAGCTACGTCATCTTGAAAGCCTTTCGAAAAGTGCTCCCGACGGCTTTTGTTTCATTTTCTGCTGCACGCAGGCAGACGCAAAAAAGCACTTTTTTCATAATTTTTTTTGAGGTACAAACAAATTTTGACACCACTACATTTTGGTTATTTGTACTTGTAAATATATAATGTTTAAAACTGTGGAATTATTGGGTGCCACTTTGTGCTCTCTTTAAGGTGACGCCACGTGACCCTTGGTGATGCACCATGACGTGATTTCAAGTTTTATATGTTACACATCCTGGACTGAAGGCGTGCAAGGTTTCAGCTCGATCGCGTATTTTGTCTAAACATAGATCTCTTAAAACCGCACCTTTAAATGTAGGGTCATCGTTTGGTTTTTATCAATGTAATGCTGATTTATAGGCAAAATTATAAAGGAAGATACAATACAAGTCTTGTAAAAGTTTAAGCTGAATACTGTGTCTACTTTATGAGAAAACAGCACATCTTTCTAACAATTAATTTCATAATAAAAGCTTTTTATAGCCCAAATCGCCCAAGCTAAGGCAAATTATCCCTTTAAATATCCGACATTTGCACTGCAGGATGCGTGTTTGCAGTCGCAGCAAGTATGACCAACAATTAAAGTAATACATAATTGGCATAGAGGTATAAATAAAGCATTCTCAGCAAATGATATCTCCACTATCCCTGTTTAAAAATAGGCAAAGAATATTGGCTGATACCAGACACAAACCCCCGGCCTCTCGAATACCGTACCACTATGGGTCATTTTGATCTATCTAAAATTATGCTTTTGCCATTATTGCTTGGAATAATAAATGTACAAATGGGAAAAAAGGGAAACCCTACTTGCCGAATTTGCTTGAACAGCTTGATTATGTGAATCTTGAGTATGCATAAACAAATCGTTTGTCATGAGTTGACCTTTGAGAAGTCACAGCCGGACAGACAATCCTTTTTATATTTGAATTAATTAAAAATAATAATTGACAGATTTGTTTTGTGCAATTTATTTTAAACGAAGAAAGTTTATATATAACTTTATCGACTTCACAACAAAAGCTGATGTAGTAATATATTATTATTAAGTGAAATCAGCCAACATATTATTAGTACTTGTTTCTTGGATAATGTTTGAATATGGGCGACCTTTTAAAGAAGAAATATGTTTCTTACATGTAATATATAATAATAAGTAGGAAGTCCCCCCTAACACAAATGATGATGAATAAGCAGGACGCGCAAATGTAAGACCGACAAATTGATCATATATGGGGCTGCTGGGTAATCATGTCTTCCTGTCAGTCCCTGGCTATATACATCATGTGATAGGTCTGTGAGTGACCTACTGGCTTATAGGCATTAACCTTACTGACTTCCCCTTCTTTTGTTGTTTCACCCCAGCGAGCCTAACATGGAATTCAGCAGAATTGCCGTTTTTGGTGTTTTTCTAATAATTCTCTTTAGTTCAACCCAGTCACTTACTTTTACAAGCAAAGATTCATCGTTTGTGCAATTTTTCCCCGATTGGTTGCCCTCTTCACCGCAAGGTATTTCCTTCAAATTCAAGACTTTAGATGCCGATGCATTGCTGTTCCTCCACTACTTTGCCAATAAAACGCAAGATGAGCCATCATATCTGTTTTGGCTTGAGCTCAAACAAGGGCAACTACTTGCAAGTCATCTGCTGGATGAAAACGTAGAGACGTAAGTGATTACAATTTGCATTTATTATCAAAGTCAAAGTATTTATTGATAAACATGTTACCAGATTTTCCCGGCAAATTTCAATAAAATTGTGCCATCATCATCAACTTAGCTTGCATATTCACGCGCTCAATTTCGGCTTGGTTCGAACAATATTGTTATTTTCAGTCAAGATTAGTTCGGTCGATCTATTTCACTTTTTGAGGCTCTATATAGGGCCTATTCTCAGGTTATTTAACAACCCCTTTCTAGCAAACACGCCGAATCATACATCGGTGATATCTAACGTTGATCTGATAGTTACTCAATCACCTTTTCATTTCCAATATCAAGGATAAAGAATTGAATACAGCCTTTTTTCCTTTTATGCGGCTAAAATTATATGGGTTCATGCAAACTAAAGAAACTGTTTCCAATGCGCTGGAATGCATTGCGTTATTCATTGTACGCGACGATTTTTTTTCTGAAATAAAATCTTTGTTTTAAACTTTAGCTGTGAAAAAAACCCTGAACAGCAAACATACTCATTAAAATTTGTATAATTAGGTTAGCTTTGATAATAAATATACAAATAATTTGTTAACTCTTATTGAAATAAAGTTACAACTCTGGGATGCTTATTTAATCTTAGAAACCCATTTTGTCAACCTCGTTCCCAGGAGTAATCTCGCCGCGCCATTTCCCCCAGCATGCCTTGCTCGCTCATACGGCGGGCTGCCATGGCAGCGAGGCTGCCCTTTTGTAAATCCACGCCCGAATAATGTGCATCCAACTAAAAGCTGATGTATACGCGGACGCGCGACGGTAGCATGGGTGTAAAATTAACGCGTGACGCGTTCTATAGAGAAAGTTGACGCCATAATAAGACTGTGCAAGTCTTGCGCGTATCGGAACGAGAAAACACGTCAAACGAACAATTTGTTTTTCTCTGTACAAAATCAAATCTTATTTTTTTTTATTCAATGATAAAATCTGAACAACAAAAATACTCATTACATGTTTATATAATCAGTTTTAGTTTTTATTATAAATACACAAATAATGTATTAATTATTATTGAAGCAAAATTAAAACTCTGGGACAAGGATGCTTATTTGATCTTTACTTTTCAGAAACAATGTTCAGAAACCATGCTTACTTGGGTTCGCGATGGTCACACGGGCGTAAAATTAACGCTTGATGCAGTTTATAGAGGACGCTGACGCCTCAAAACTTAACCCATCCTCCATGCTTAACCATAGACTGCTATGAAAAGGCTTCGCGTTGCAATTACAGCATATGGCGATTATCATCGCGCATCCAAAACAAGCGTTTACATAAGTTTGATCGGAGGTGTGAGCACAAAATTCTAATTTTTTTGCAGCAACCGGAAGCTGAGGTCAAGTTTAATTTTCGGGTTTTCTTCGTTATATTGTATTGTTGAATTGATTTTACTTTCCTATTTTTTATCACTAAGTTTAAATATTACATTCCCAACAACATATATTTTTCATGGTCATAAACCACGTTAGGCCTATACCAAAATAATTGACAAAACAAAATCTTGCCCACGTAAATCTCCATGCCACAATGGTCCCGGAAGTTCAAATATATGCGCGGGACTTGCACAGTCTACATACATATAATGTAATCATGATGTAATACAGCGTCTGGCGACTATCATCGATCGATCCCGATCGCACAACTGACCAATAAAATAAGCGTTAACATATAGTTTCGTGATCGGAGGTGGGCAAAACAATTCTTAATGTTTTGGAGTAACCGGAATCTGAGGTCAAGGTTAATTCTCGTTTTTCTTCGTTATTTTGTTGAATTGATTTTACTTTCATATTTTGTATAGTAAGTATCTCCATATTGATATATGGAGTTTTTAAGTGGGAATTATTTTAGTTTAATAACGTAGTTTATGGCCATGAACATTGTACATGTTAAAAATGTAATACTTAGTAATAACATGAAAGTAAAATCAATTCAACAATATAAGGCCAAGTAAAATAAATAACATGTTGCTCGTCCGGACTTTTTGAAAAAGTTGGTGAGGGAGGTCCTTGTTATTTGTTATTTTCAATTTTGTTGTTATTTTTTTCAAGATGGCCACCATGTCTAAGATGGCCGCCATATCGTATTTGAAGATGGTTTTATGGTTTTATGAGTATGTTCTGTATGTCCTCAAATTCTGTGTGTGTTTCTGTGTCCATTTTGATACATTGTTATTATTTCTAAAGAGTCATTCTTGATTTTGCTCCAAAGTTATTCTGGGTGCGTGGCATCGCGTCCTTGTGCAAAGAACTGTGGCATGCAAACCTGAAGGGCAAAACGTTTCAAAGTAAAGAGTTTCTCATTATGCGTTGCAATAGCTATTCTTGTAGGCCTACATGTAAGACAGATGATGAAACTGCTCAATAAAAATAAAGGGTACATTGGAAATAGCTATAAATAATATGTAAATTGATTTTTATTTTTTTTAATTTTTTTAATTTTTTTTTAATAACAAATAACAAAAAAATTGGTGCGGCCGCCAAAACCGAGGCGGGCGGGGACGAGCAACATGTTATTTATTTTACTTGGCCTAACAAAGAGAATTAAAGTTGACCTCAGAATCAACTTGCTTGCAAATAAATTAAGACATTGTGCCCACCTTCGATCACGAAACTGTCATTGAGGATAAAGAAGGACCAGACCTCAAGACAGGCTGGATTAAGACCAAAGAGAAGCACTGCGGAACAGATTTTCAATATCAGATTAGTAACCGAGAAGTATCTTCAACGCCAGCGAAGCATTTACCACAACTTCATCGACTTAAAGAAAGCCTTCGACCGCGTCTGGCATGAAGGCTTGTGGCAAGTAATGAGAAATTTCAACTTTGACAATAACCTCATCCAAGTCATCGAAGCACTGTACCAAGATTCCACCAGTGCAGTCCTCCTGAACAACCTTGGGGACTTCTTCAAAACAACTGTTGGAGTTCGACAAGGCTGTAGGCCTTTTAACCTGGAAATACACTTCATGACTTGGAGACAGGAGACACTTCATGACAGGACGTCCTCTAATGCAACCTGCGTTTCGCTGACAATATCGACCTTATGGGAGGCAGTGAGGCAGAACTTCAGAATCTTCAGAATCTCACAAGAGGCAGCAGGAGCGTATGGAATGGAAGTCAGCTCAGAAAAAGCAAGATCCTGGTCAACACGTACAACCAACAAACAGCGACTAACATCATCCTGAATGGGCAAAGACTCAAAGAAATGGTCAGCTTTAAATATCTTGGGTCCACTTTGAGCAAGGATAGCAGCTCAACCAAATGAATCAGAACAAGACTCGGCCTTGCCTCATCTGCCATGACAAGGCTGAATATCATCTTGAAGACAACTCCCTCAGCCTCCATGTAGGAAGGTTAAATTGTACAGGTCGCTTGTGGTTTCCATTCTCGTGTATGGGTGTGAGAGCTGGACACTTACAATCGACATGGAACGAATATTTCAGGCATTCGAGCATTTAGGCCTAAGTGCTACAAAAAGATCCTACGCATCTAATACAGAGAGCACAAGACAAATTACTTTGTCAGGCAGCAAATCCACACATTTTTGCAGGCATTCAGGCTGACAATGTTGTTTCTTGCACACAGACTTTAGCTTCCGTTTTCTCAATATGGGTCTTGGAAGAGAGACAGCAATCTAGGGTTACCCCTAGGTTTACTGGATTTTCGTAATTTTCAAGTGGAGTACCTGATCACGTGACGTTGAACTGCCGTTTGACTTCCCGGTTACGCAGGTGGAAAGCACACACCTTTGTCTTTGATGGATTTGCACTTACAGGTGGTTTACTTCATATAGTGGTATCAGTTCGTTGAGAGCATTTTAAAGTTAGTCTTCCACAATGCTGAGGTCACTATCTTGGACAGCTACACCTAGGTCATCTGCATAAATGAAGTGGGTGTATTTTTACTATACTAGTGGGCTGGTCGTTGACAGTATAGATGTTAAAGAGTAGTGGTGCAAAGAACACTTCCCTGTGGGAGACATTCCTGAGTCTCCGCCATCTGCTTTTCTTTTTGCCCAGTTCAACATAGAAGTGCCTGTTCTCAAGCATACTTTCAATCAGTTCTGTTAGACGGGTATCCTTGGTGATCTCCAGGGTTTTGTGGAAGAGGCATCTGTGATTTACTGTGTCATACGCAGCTGAGAGGTCAACGAACACTACCCCGGTTACCTTTCCTTCCTCGAAACCATCTTCAATGTGTTGGGTAAGATTGAGTATTTGGCTCGTCGTAGATTTGCTGGGGCCGGCAGAAACCAGCTTGCTCAGGGATGAAAAGTTCGTCAACAACAGATCCGATTCTTTTGAGTAGGAGCCGCTCAAAGAGCTTGTATGTGTGGCTCAGGAGTGAGATGGGTCTATAGTTGGGGATCGCTGAATCTCTTTCCCAGGTTTCAGGAGCGCCATTACATGTGCTTTCTCCCAGCACTTAAGAAGCTTAAAGGTGGCTAGGCAATGGTTGTACAACATTAACAGCCATTTCTTTGCAACAGGACCAAAGTGCTTAATGTCATCAATGCCTATTGCTTTTCCTGGCTTTAGTGAGGAGAGTCTTATTGACTGGATAGAACAGCACGTTGCGCCGCCATGCGTCACGGCGGGCGTTCTTTCAAGAGGGTCTGAAAAAAGCAAACGCGGGGGTCGTCACACCATTCTGTACGCAACTCAAACAAATGAAGTTTGGTGCTGGAGCAAATTAATTTCATAAGATTTTGCCTATTTCGGTCATGGTTGCCAAAACACGCCCATGGAAGACTTTGAAGTATCCAAATATATTGGATATTTTAATTAGTCCTGTGGTTGATCCATTATGTGTGTAAGACTACGCAGAACGCGCTGTCAAAAAACGCATCAAGCCATAGAGCAACTGGCCCCCTCTCATTCTTTTTTGATTTTGTGATACGTCTAACTAGCTGTATGCAGTTAAGGGTGTGACAATATAAAAACATGATTCATTTGAAATGTATTGCGTTGAAATTCGTGCATTTTTACACCCGCGTACTAAGCACCCGACAAGCGCCCTACAAGCGCTCGAATGTTTTTAACGAGCGTGTGCGCAAAGCAGTACCGGAAACGATTTGTGGTTAGCCAATCAGTGTTGATTTTCAGTACTTCCCTTTAGGGGTTAGTGACGAGAGGTATCAATACGGCGCGCTGCCCATGGTAGCGAGGCTGGCTTGCGGATAAAGACAGGGGACCAGTCAACCTCGTTCCCAGTGGTGTACGATCTCGCCGCACCGTTTTGTTTTTCTTCTCCAGAATGCCTTGCTTGATTGTAACCCCTGGAAGTATGACTTTAAAGTATCCAAATATATTGGATATTTTAATTAGTCCTGTGGTTGATCCATTCTGTGTTACAGACTACGCAGAGTGGCTGTCAAAAGACGCATCAAGTCACAGAGCAACTGGCCCCATCAGTTCTTTTTTGATCTTGTGATGTATGCAGTTTAGGAAGACCATATAAAAACATGATTAATTTGAAATGTATTGCGTCAAAATACATGCATTTTTACACCCGCGAAGCACTCGACAAGCACTCGAATGTTTTTAACAAGCGTGTGCGCAAAGCAGTAACTTTTTGTGGGCCAATCAGCAATGATTTTTAGTGTTTCTCTACCAGGGGTTTAGTGACGAGAGAGGTATCGATAAGGCACGCTGCGCTGCCCATGGTTTAGTCTTGGTTCCAAGACCCTCATACCGAAATGGACCAATTCAAACAACGCATCGAAATGGATCAATTCCAACAACAGAGGGCTTCACTATCCTTGGTTTGATTTGTAGTGTCAGCTTACTATAGACAGTCGTCAAACCGCGATAAATTGAAAAGTGCGGACTCTGTCGGGTTATCACGAGTATTAGATAGTGACGTCTTGGACCAAGAGTCAGAGTACCCATGGTAGTGAGGCTGGGGACCAGTCTATGCGGGCGGTAGACTGGTCCCCTGTCTTTCAGCCTTGCTACCATGGGCAGCGTAGAGAGTACAGTACCTCTGATACAGTACCTCTGATATCAGTACCTCTGATACTGAGTACAGTACCTCTGGTACAGTACCTCTGATAGAGTACAGTGGAGGACACTTACAGAGTGCGCAATGTCAGATGCACTTTACGAAAGCGCTTAGATGATGACCATGGGCAGCGCGCCGTATCGATACCTCTCGTCACTAACCCCTGGGAGGGAAACACTGAAAATCAACGCTGATTGGCTAAATGATTGGCTGATTGACTGCTTTGCGTGCACGCTTGTGAATAACAT
This sequence comes from Plazaster borealis, assembly GCA_021014325.1. Lineage (NCBI taxonomy): Eukaryota > Metazoa > Echinodermata > Asteroidea > Forcipulatida > Labidiasteridae > Plazaster > Plazaster borealis. The sequence goes on from CM037464.1 coordinate 9,831,240, forward strand.
TCGAGCGCTTGTAGGGCGCTTGTCGGGCGCTTAGTACGTGTGTAAAAATGCACATAGAACGCGTGTAAAAATGCAAGTATTTCGACTGGAGGTGCTGCCTCCCATCCCTGATAATCTGGCCATTTGAGTCTCTGTGTGATGCTCTCTTATTACATTTACCAATGAGCATGTTCTTCATCATGTTCATCAGGTAGACCTCTCTAATTTCAGCGGCTATCTTGTCATAACATGCTTCACTTGAGGTACTATACTATTAAACTATTAAAACCGTAACCCACTCCATCTTGGATTTGAAGTGCGCCATCTTGGCTTATGATCGCACCATCTCAGTTTTTGGTAAGGTGACTTTGCAGTCTTTTGTGTGGTCGCCCTGTCCTTTGGGGTTCCAGATGCATTAAACTTCACCAGAATTGCAGTGGTGCGAGATATCTGGTTGGCTATTTAAGATGGACCTACTCTGGGTTGGTTCTCTTGCCTTTTGTTGGCTTCTGATCCACACCCTTTTGGTCGGGTGACTCCGCTGTTATCATTGGTAATTGTGGGGTCAAGGAGGGTGCCAGATACTATCAAACGCTCACCGAACTGACCGTGTTATGAAATGTTTCATTGGCTGTTTCTTACAGACCTTCCGACTGATCGATATGGGTGGGTTTCTTTTTACAGGTGAATTGGGAACAGAAAAGTATGGGCTGCTCGCTTAAAAAAATAGTAGTTTTCATAGCAACCTGGGAAGCTGAGAAGCGGCAGCAGAGGTTGTATCGTAAAGTTGAGTGTGATCCTGGCTACACGGCATTTACAGGTTGAATGGCTTCTGACTGGCACCCCCATACAAAGATATTGACAAAATGGGGAGACTGTCAACAAAGGGATACTAAGTTCAGTTGGTAGAGCGCCGGCATGTTTTAATCCGGAGGTCGCAGGTTCGAGTTCCGCACTAGTAATTGTTGTCTTTGTTCAACCCCCAAATTTTATTATTTCTGTATTATTACTTGCTTTTAAAATACTGAGTAAAAAAAAATAAAGAAAATACAAGACAATATTAAAAGCTCATAGTCCTGAGCAGCATTAGTGGTAATAGGCATAAGTACAACCAACAAGCAATAACTAAATAAAGAAACAAAGGAACAAAACCATAAGGAAAACAAGAAACAAAGAAATCGAGAGAGATCGAGAGAGAGAGAGGGTAAAAAACTCAAACCAAAACAGAATCACGAAAAGGAAGAACACCTCAAGCAAACAAACGTAAAAATCAAGAAACAAAGAAACACAAATCAACAATTAAAACAGAAATAAAGACACAAATTAAAACAAAAAGACTTATAGAAATCAAGAATCACAAAAGAAACACAGAAATAACAAATAAAGACGTGAAGAAACTAAGAAACAATTAAGAAAAGGCAGAAATAAAGAAATCGGGAAATATAAGGCTTATACAGAAATATTTAAAAAATGAAGAAAAAAAACTTTGACGTGATACAAAGAACTAGGGGAGAACAAGTTCATACAAAAGAAACATTAAGAAAAAGCAGAAATAAAGAGATACTGAAATACAGAATATAGAAATGAAGAACACAGACACAGAGAAGAAACAATTAAGAAAACAAATATAGAAATTTACTGAAATAAATAAAGATAGAAATGAAGGAAAATATACAAATACACAGAAAAAAGAGGGAAACATGGACATGTACACAGAAGAAGTAAAGAAAGACACATTTTGAGACAAAAACCCCTAAAGATATAAAAAAATTAAGAAATAGTACAGATGCAAAGAAGTCAAGAAATATAATAAATATATTACTTTAAGAATACAGCTTCTAAGTAACTTGGAAATTAACAAATAGAAGTTACGTTGTTGCAGTACCCTTTGAAATTTCCATGCAAAGACCCCCATGGATTGCTTAGGCCTATTCAAAAAGACATTTCATTTTGGCAAGCATGCATCATTGCCAAGCACATGTGTTCCTTCCCCCATATCTCTCACTTGCATGTTCGCTAAGGTTTTTGAGGATTTTATTGTGAAATGGATTATTGAGGACATCAATGACTCTATTGATACCCAGCGATTCTGGTTCACGAGCAGGCCTCTCCAGAACATATTGTTTGGTGAAAATCATGGATGACATGTTTAAAGGTACTGACAAGACTCAACATTCATTAGTTTTGATTGCTATGGACTTTTCTAAAGCTTTCGAAAGAGTCAGTCATTCCATCTTTATCTGAAAATTTATTAACTTAGGAGTGAGACCGTGCATAATCTCTTGTATTTGTAGCTTCTTATCTTATAGAACCAGGCTGTTTGATTAAATGGAGAAATTTCCTCATGGGAAACTATTAAGGCTGGGGTTCCGCACGGTACAAAGATAGCTTCGTATGCTCAAACGTTGTAACCTCCAAAAGGTTGACCTAATTACAATTTATTTACAATATGTCAGACCCACTCTGGAATATGCCTCCCCTGTGTGGTTTAGTGGTTTGACAAAAAATCACAAAGTTGGTGCCTTGAGAGGTTGCAAAGAAAAACTTTTCACAAAATCCTCTCCACTGACGTCTTCAATTCTAAACCTTATAGTGAAATCTGCCAGACACTTCAAACTCTACCCGTCTTAGCCAGACTTGAAACGCTCAGCCTTCATTTCGGGAACTCATTGTTGAATTCCAGCATTGTCAAACTACAGAAATTGTGTTGCCATAAGACGGACACAAATAAAGTTCACTTGACACGAGATAAATTCCAGATGGATTCTTCTGTAGCAATTTGGATGTACAATATTTACAAAGTGATCAGAATATAAACTAAAACTATGTCTTCCATAATTTTGGGTCGCGGGTAATTGTTGGTTGTAACTTCAACACCAATAAAGGAACTACTTGCAATAGTTTAGCTTATAACATAAATTATCACACTTTCTCTGAACCGTGTACTGACATACAGAACTTACAGTTGACAACATAAAAGACTTTGTCATGCTACTGGCATATCAAACAAAAACAGTTTAGGGATGAGATTATAAAGTACAAAGGTCTAACTGCAAAAAGTGAAAGAGGATGGTTGACGTGTGATCTCAGAATCCCATGTCACACATTTTGCTGAATTTAACTCTGTTACGTCAGAAAAGATTTGGAGCACAATTTGTGCCTCTCTTATTAAGACCTGCTGGTCTGTTTCTTGTCATATGACTCGTAGTCTCAATATTCTGAGTCTTGGTGTACACTCGGTTTGATTTTTGTTTAAATTGGATCAGCATGTTTTGCCTCCAGTTATTTTTTGTTTGCACAACCATCTGCCTGCCTTGGTAACTTGTTTCGAATTTGTGGGGATGGTGCAAGGACTGACAGTTTCTTGCTATATTGATGGTGAGGCAGTTTGGAGCTTGACTGTTTGTTTTTGTTATAATAAAAGTATCAAGCAAAGTTGAAATCTATAGAAATAAATAAATATTAGTTTTCATATTTTGGTTTGCTTTCCAGTTTTTCTCTCAATAATAAATTGAACGATGATCAATGGCACACAGTTAACTACACAAAGAAACCAAAGGAAGGAGACTTGTCAATCAGTGTAGATGCAATGACTGTAGGGCTGAGTGTGTACCAAGGAGAGGCAGTTAGTGACTGGCTGCAGAGCCTACAGTCCGTTTCATCGGTATTCATTGCAGGTGAGCTTAAAGGGACATTTCTCCCTCAAATGTTGTAGTTAAAACCTTAAGTGTGGTTGTGCACATTGTTTGATCCTATAAAAGGATATTTGATATATAAGTATAGTTAAAATGTCTTCTTTAACAGGAAAACTAAACTATAGGTCAAAGGTCAGCTGTTTGCATAACCAGCTGTCCTCTGAAAATGGAAGGCATCACAAAAAGATTGGTTCCCTGTTTACCTTCATGATATCATTTTAATGTTTTATGGTGAAACTGGGGCCCAGACTGCCAGCAATAAGCATGACAATTCATCCAGTTGTGATACACCAGGATCAACCAGACACGATAAAACGCTTTTGCATTGGCAACAAATTGTGTCAAACATTTCTGTTCAAAAGTGGAATCAAACAACTACGTGAGCGCAATATCCATGTCCAAAAGTCATGGCCTGCTCTCACACCAAGTTCTATGAATGTATCACACAGGTTCTAGCTACAGAGTTCATGCCTTGCTAGCCCCCATATGTTGTGCATTGGCAAACCAGGCACCTGGTCTTTCGAGAAAGAACCAAAACTCCCAAATAAATGGGATTAGTATGATATTAAAATCCCAGATTTAAAACAATTTCTTTAAATTTATATTCATAAATACTCAGGGCAGTTTCCATTCTGATTGGTTGAGTTAAAGTTTAAGCGTGTGATATAAACATGGTCAGAGGTGTTTAAACATACATGTACACGTGTCACGCAAGCTTACGCAGGCGCTAATTTACACGTAAGGCAATCAATACATGTACTCAAATCTAAAATGTTAGTACGCGCATGTACGCACAACTGTTGAGCGTCGCATGCAATTTTACCCTTTGCAAAACGGAGCTCGAGGGACGTGACATAAATTGTAAAATTTACAGAAAAGTTTTACAGACTTTCCAACATTATACACTTTTTAACAAAATGGCATTTATGAATGGGAATAAAAGAGTAGTGACCTGATCTTAACCGGCCGTTTACCTTGAAGGGTCGTGGGTCGTTTTAAACGGCCGGTCAAGACCTCCATGACACTCTTTTATTCCCTTATTATGCCCCGCCGGCGAAGCAACCTGTAGGGGCATACAGTGTTTGCCTTGTCCTTCCGTGTGTGTGTGCGTGCGTGTGTAGGTATCCACATTCAAACCTTGGACCTATAACAAAAGGGACAATTATTGTCTGAGCGATTACTCAAGAAGGACTTGGCATATCAACTCCAAACTTGGTGTGTGGATTGATCTTGGGATCCCCAGAAGTCTATTGTTTTTGGACACCCTACAACAAATGTCAAGGTCATTATGGCTAAAACAAAAGAACTGTTGTCTTAGCGATAACTCAAGAATGAGGTTAATCTCAGCTGGGCATTTGTGTTTGTCTACACACCATTCTTGTTATTATCTAAACCCCTCAAAAACGGTTTGGAAACTTTTTTCAATCACTTACATGTACATGTACAAGTGGGTCATTTGTGATCTGTTCATAACATGGTGCATCAATAGAAAGCTTATCGCTTCCTCTTCACCTGCAACAAGTTCTGATTGAGGAATGGAAAGTCATCCCATAGCAACCCGTAACCAGGCTGGTGACCAGCATGGTGAGGAGATGCCAGGCTGATTGCTTCTGCATCATGGTTCTTCTACCCGCTACTGAAGTTCATGACTTAAATGAAGCCTTAAATTGGCAATTTGTCTTGGTTGTATTCGTTTTTCCTGATAGAGAATTGTTTGTTACTGATAGAGTTGATTGTTCCGTTGAGCCAAATTGTGCACGTGGCAAATTGTGCACGTTTTGTTGCTGAGTGTTACAAAGTGGTCTTGTTGAAAGAGTAAGGGATAAGCTCTCCACTATGCGATATGAAATAAACAAGGTACAAATTATACAGGTGATTGAAAACAATTCCTAACTCTTTTTGAAGGGTTTATTTGACCAAGTTCTGCCTTCGGATTCTTCTTTTGGAAGCCCTTTCTAGTAATGTTTGAGTCATCATTACTGCATTAAAATTTCCCAAGAATGGCAAAATGTCTCTTTAATGCAAACATTTTAGTAGTGCCTACTATATTTATACAGTACAAATCTGAAAATACCATAGTTTCTGTGACCTTCATTGCCTTGAAAAATGAAAGTTAATCCAATCCATCAAGAGGTGATATTTTCAACATTACAAAATTGCCCTTGAGACAGATTTGGGGCTACAGCTGTAAAGTTCACTGTAACCACCGATGAATCTCATGTAGTTTCATAACATTTATAGACTACCCTGGTTTGAGTGTGAATTCATTGTTTGATAGGGAACTTGGAAATCTACCGAGAAGGATAGACGGAGGGCTATGCTTGTTAATATTGAGATGATCGTACCTAGAGTGTAGTATTTTTATGTATCAAAAGCTTTAGTAATTATGTTTCGCAAATTAATGAAACTATAGGCCTAACAAACTTTAAATACAGAGAAAAACAAATCAATATTGTTAGCACCTTTAATTCATCATATTCATTCATGTATCATCTTAATTTGCAGGATTAAGTCCAAGCTCTGAGGCACGACTATCTAAGGACTTTAGACACCTGACAGGCTGTGTTGAGGATATTTTGTTCTTCTCTGCCAATGATGAGGAACCGTGGAAGGAAATACATGGCAATTTACGAGGTAAGTTACTTTAAAGGCACTGTACACGTTTGGTAATTACTCAAAATATATATTAGCATAAAAAGTTGCTTGGTAACAAGCAACGGAGAGCTGTTGATAGTAGGCCTATAAAACATTGTGAGAAACGACTCCCTCTGAAGTAATGTAGTTTTTGAGAAAGAGGTAATTTCTCACTAAAATAATAAAAGACTTCTTGCAAGAAGCCTTTTATTCCTCTCTGAAAGCACACAGATTTGTACAACAAGGGTGTTTTTTCTTTCATCATTTTCTTGCAACTTCAATGACCAATTGAGCCCAAATTTTCATAGGCTTGTTATTTTATGCATATATTGGGATACACCAAGTGAGAATAGTGGTCTTTGACAATTACCAAACGTGTTAAGTGCCTTTAAAGTACAATTTTACAAGTAGCATAAACTTTGTTCTGTATTGTGTAGTTGTCAGTGTCTCTTGGTATGTGTGGGGCTGCATACCTGTGGGTATTGTTTATTTAATTTTTACACCCACATAGCTATTGTTGTTCATGGTTTTTTGTTATTTTCATTCATGTTATTTTTATTGGGGGTTTCGGCCCATCATCACATGATGTATTCTCTCTTAGCAACAGGGGCCAATTTCATAGCGCTGCTTAACGGTAAGCAAATTTTCGTGCTTACTATAGCAGAAAAATTTGCTTAAGCAAAGCGTATTTCACAGGTTACCAAGAAAATTAGGTGGCCAGCTTGCGCGATCACCATGGATTTTCATTGTTACATCAGTCATTTTCATACAGTAAGTCAACCAATCACTTAACTTCTCCTTAAAATAATCAAGAACGAAATTACAATTTGGTATAAATTTGTAATTTTTAGTGTAAAATTCTTTTAGTTCATTACCATTTTTACATTTTATATAAGCAAACTTTACACAATTTGAGTATTCTTCTGGTATGAAATGGATGTTTAATTGAAAAGTTTCAAAAACCAATCTAGAAGCATTTTTACATCTCAAATGATACAGCATACGTAACTGATGACAGTCTCCATAAAGAATTGTTCAAACATGCTCAACACTGTTGACCATAGACTTGTCCAGTGATTTCCAAACGTTGCATTTTTCATGTGATTCTACATTTGTTTTTTGTCTGATATCACTTGTATAGTTTTGCGTGGTGCGTGCAATCATGCAGCGTAATTTGATTGTGTATTACTTACGAGCAACGCCGAGTGATACATGGGAGCCAGAGCCTGCATTAGTGAAAACTGAATAGTGAAACAGAAGAACCACTGGATGTAAAGCAACCAATTTTGTGGACTGGGGATTGACATTACAGACCTTAAATGCGCAAGTAAAAGTGGGTCCCAGCCAAGATACATACCACACTGTAATGGCGTTGTGCTCAATCACTTCACACACACAAGCTACAAAGCCCAAACATTTCCCTGTTTTTTTCTCGAACCCCAAAACTATACACTCTAATTGGTATGGGCTGTCATGCCCAAAATAGTCATTCTTTAAATGTCCGTATTCTGCGACTTGTCCAGTCCCTCACTACTCCGCCATCCCCATCATCAGAACCCAGAAGGAATATGTAAGGTTCATGCTTCGGGTTCTATCAGGGTGCCCGGTGTCCCAGTCATCAATAAAACTCTAAACAATCATTACCGAGGTCATCAAAATATAATCAAATTCATAACTCTGCCCACATTAAAGGAAACGCTTCTTCCACAAATTATTTACCATTACAAACAAACAAGTGATTTGTACACATCGTACGACAGTGTACCTAAATATTCAAAACCCTTATGTTGCATTTTGCAGAGAATCAAACTCAAACAAAAATGCCAACAATGTATGAATCACAATACCTCTGTTTTAAAATAAGTCTACACTACTTGAGCAATTTGCCATCATTTGGACACATGTGATATATGCAGTCATTCATAAAGTACTATATTATATTACTTAACATTGTAAAAAACAATGTATTACTTTTTAAGGAGTCACTGCCCCTAAGAGTGCACCAAGTGGTGATTCATGGGTTCTCAGATCATTTTCAAAATAATTAGTGTGATACATCATGGATCATACTAAAATAATATTTTTAGTAAGTGTGCGCCGTACAGGCCGCCACGCACACTTTTTTGTCTCTGATTTCTGCACCTTTTTTGGCTCTCCACAACCTGATCCAGTTTTACTGAATGTTCCAAGTTCTTCAACTAACTTCCTGGACTTCGCTGGACAAACTTGAGAGCTTGTATCTTCTCATTCCTTGAGAAACTTGATGGTGAATATTTGAGATTTTTTTTTTTTGCTAGCTGACTTCAGATATTGGTACTGCTATACCTCCATTGATATCTCTGTGCATCCAAGAGTGTCTCTGTACAAAGGGGAGAGTCACAATAGGACACTCTGACAACAAAAGGATGATCTTCACTCCACTATTGTTGGACACAATCAGGTACTAATTGAACAATGGTCCTGTTAAAGCTGTATCTCCTGCTTGGCCTATGTGCAAGTGCTACCTGTCTGCAAATAGAGTGCTGTACCATAAACCATGATTGCAGATTCCCCCCTATGTACCGATCTACCGGTTATACAAAGTCAAATGTACCTTACTACAACAATGCTTCGGCCACCTTCAATATTGAGTTACTCTCCTGTGGTGACGTCAGTCCAAATCCCGGCCCAGAACAGAACTGTAACTCTGACAAACTAAGGTCCAGTTACGATCTTCTTCCTGTTAACAACCTCGACAGAAATCAGCTTCTTCACATAGGACTGAAAGGTAAGACCAGCCGATTACCCCTTGATCTATGGCGGCACTTGACTCTGCTTGGGATTAACAGGCAACTGCGAACACATAGAGGTTGTCGCAGCGGGAAAACAAAACAACGAAAAATACAAGTTTGCACTGTTGATCGGAACCATCAGCCCCTCCCTACCAACAAACAAAATGGATCTTGCCTCACGAATCTGAAATCCTTGACTCCCCACATCGATTCAAACCTTCATCTCTGCTCCTTAAACGCACAGTCTATTCGCAACAAAATAATAATCAGTTTCCATAAAGCCTGATGTTGGAAACTTCTCATCATTCGAGTCTATCCATGCAGAGATAACTTGTAACTCAAAGTCAGTCCGGCTTGTGAATATATATCGGTCTGGAAAGGATAAATCTGGCCACACCATCGGTATAAATACATTCCTGGAAGACTTCGAAAACTTACTTGAGTTATACTTGCTCCACCCATCTGATATTATTCTCACTGGAGATTTCAATATTCATGTGGACAACCCCTCGGACAGCATTTCAAAACGGTTCAAGTCTCTACTGTCATCCTACGGGTTCACTCAACATGTTAATGAACCAACTCATCGCAGTGGTCACTGTTTGGACTTGCTCATCACCCAAGAGGATACTTCACTCATCTCTGATTTGGGCATTCATCCTGGACTCTCTGATCATTTTGCTGTCATGGCGACTCTTCAGCTCCAAAAGCCACCTTCGCCAACTATGCCTGTGTCCTCCCGCCACTTCAAAAACATTAACATCGACGAATTCCGCAATGATGTGGTTTCAACACTTTCCACAATCGACTTACAGAACACTGACCTACCCTACTGTGTTGAAAAATATCAATCCACTCTCAGTGATCTGCTTGACAAGCATGCCCCTTTGCGAACGCAGACTGTCAAAATACCAACAAATAGTCCATGGTTCAACGAGGAAATTCGTTCTGCTCGACAAAAAAGACGGCAACTTGAGAGGAAATGGCGCTCTACAAAACTAACTGTTCACAGACAAGAGTACTGCGTCCATCGACGCATTGTAACTGACTGTATTGTTAGAGCTAAGAAAGTGTATTATTCCTCTAAGGTTATTGGTTGTTCTGGTAATCAGAAACAGTTGTTTAGTATTGTTAATCGTTTACTTAATAAGAGCAAAGTTCCTGTTTTGCCTGTGTCTGTTACTGACAGTGCCCTAGCTACCCAATTTTCCAAATTTTTTGTCAACAGAATTATCACCATTCGTAATGATTTTTCTCAAGCTTGTAGCAAAGTTAATATCTCTTCTCAAATTGAGCTTAATCATGCCTATCTTACAGAATTTCATCCTGCCAGTGAGACAGAAATCAAGAAATTGCTTGCCAAATCTCCATCCAAATCCTGTGAGCTTGACCCAGTTCCCACCTTTCTTATTAAGGATTGCTGTGATGTTCTAGTTCCTTTAATTACTCATATTGTCAACAAATCTCTCAATACCGGTGTTTTCCCCACTTGCCTTAAAACCTCTTACATTCGCCCTCTCTTAAAGAAAAGTGGCTTGGATAAGGAAGTGTTCAGCAATTACAGACCCATTTCTAATTTGAGTTTTCTAGGTAAAACTATTGAACGAATAGTGTCATCTAGATTACAGGTATTTATGCGGGGCAACAATCTCACTGATTCATTTCAATCTGCCTACAGACCAAATCACAGCACCGAAACTGCCTTAATACGAGTTCACAATGACATTCTTTCTGGTTTTGATCAACAACAAATTACGGCTCTTATTTTCCTCGATTTGAGCGCAGCTTTTGACACCGTTGACCACTCTATCCTTTGCTCTCGTCTGCATGACGTCATCGGTCTGCGGGATCGTGCTCTGCAATGGTGTCAATCCTACCTGGAATGTAGGCCGCAGTACGTCCGTGTCGGGGATGCTGCCTCAGAACCTGTCCAACTTGATTTCTCTGTTCCTCAGGGTTCTGTTCTCGGCCCGCAGTTGTTCTCTATATACACATTCCCTCTTCAAGAAATCATTCAGCGTCACAACCTTCAATATCACACTTACGCTGATGACACACAAATATATGTGTCTTTTAATCCCTCACAACAACATGCCCAGTCCTGCATCAATCGCATTGAGGCTTGTGTTTGTGAAATTCGTCAGTGGATGAACGTCAACTTCCTGAAAATTAATGACAGTAAGACCGAGTTCATGTTGATTGGTTCTCCACAGCAACTTTCGAAGATCTCTATTCCCTTTATTACTGTTGGGGATTCTCACATCAAACCAGTCAGCCAAGTACGCAATCTGGGTGTCATTTTTGATTCATCGATGACGTTCAAGAGCCACATTTCTAACACAGTTCGTTCTGCTTCATTTCACATCCGCAACATAGGAAGGATCCGAAAATATCTTGATCGCGCTTCCACAGAACAGATTGTCCACTCCTTTGTTACATCTCGTCTTGATATGGGAAATTCTCTTTTGTTTGGGCTTCCAGATGTTCAGCTATCCCGCCTTCAACGCATACAAAACACTGCTGCTCGTGTGGTCACCTTAACAACAAAATACTCTCATATCAAACCTGTTCTTTTAGATCTTCACTGGCTCCCAGTATCCTCTAGAATCATATATAAACTCTTGCTCATTGTTTTCAAATCTCTAAATGGGCAAGCACCTGCTTACATCCAAGACATGCTCAACATCTACAAACCATCTCGCAACCTTCGTTCTGCTAACAGATATCTTCTTCAAGAAATCAAGTCTAATCGCACCTGGGGGGACAGATCTTTTTTCTATTGCGGCACCACGTCTCTGGAATCAACTTCCTCTTCACATCAAAACATCCACTTCTATTCACTCTTTCAAAACATCTCTCAAAACACACCTCATGTCTATAGATCCGTTCTTTTGTATTTAATCTGTTTTTTTTGTTTGTTATTTTTGTTTGTATTTTCTCTGTATTAGCGCCCTGAGCACTTTTGTGGATTTGTGCGCTCTATAAGACCTTGTTATTATTATTATTATTATTATTATATCGAAAATTTTAGCTTGCTGACTCTATCGGTTTGGGCGTAATAAATTATCAAAGTTTCATCCAAAAAAGCCTCGTAAAATGAACAGTACCGGTACATTCCCAGTAAACGTGAAAACGTGCGCCAAGCTCGTCCAAACAAAAGTAAAACATTTTTTTAAAACTCCAGTTGGGTACATAACAGAAGTAACAACAAAATTGTTGGGATCTCACTGGCGCGTCATGTTATGCTGACCTGAACCTTTGACGAACAGCACCCTTGTGCCATTTTCAACGCCTCATAACTCGATGCGCCTATACGATCCCAGGAAACAAACAGCTAGTTCACATGAAAGAACTCGCAGCCCTAAAACAAATTTAGGTGCAAAGTGGGTGGGATCTTGTTGGCGCAGAGAGATAATAGAGGTCAATTCCGTGTGTATTATGTATGCGTTTTCATGCACAGGCATGAAGTTTTTACAAAGCTTTTTTGATTTGATAATTATCCAATTTTGATTAGCGGTTATCGTCATTTTCTCTCCTTGTCTCTTTTTCGTGCGTGAATGTGCGTTACAAGATCCGACGGATATAATATATCCGTCGGATATACTTTAAACGTAAAACAAAATCACTCGAAGGCGCAGCGAAATGCTGACCGCATCACGCCACACAAAATACAACGCATGATCACACAGTACACAACGTATGCACACACACTACCCACGGACGTCGTTTTCAGGCCTGTAGTCTTTATCACTTTGCGTGAGAAAAAAATGCAAGAAACATTGAGCGCTAGAGGGCGTTTTGGAACAATGCGATAGCACGAGATTAAACGCCCTCTATTGGTGAAATTACGCGAACCAGTTACAAACGCTTTGAGACAAGACTCGACATGTCTGCGCATGCTCGGAAAATCGGTTATTCCCCCAAAATTGCATCGTCCGTTTTTTTTTTTTTTAATACAATTTTTGTCAGTAAAATACGACTTTTGGGAATAAAGAATACAGTTTTTGAACTGCAGAGATTGGCAGGTCTGGTTTGGCAACAAAGTTTCGTTTGAAGCGTGGATCGATCCCCACATTGAAAGCGCCAAAGATTGAGAGAATTTTTGTATCTACTACCACCAGGCCTAGCTTGTCCGCTGTTATTCCGCATTGTATTGTACGGTAAAAATGCTTGCACACGATCGACCCGAGGTAAAGCGTCATGGGTACTACGTCACTTACACAGTATGAATTATTCATGAGTTAAGGGCTTTTGCTGAAACTGAGTTTTTCTGGGTCGTAGAACGCCGATCAATTTTGGGTTTTTTTTGCATGAAGGAACTAGTTTTATTGAACAATAATAATATATTAGTAATCATTATACATTTCTCGAACGAAAACAGTAACACAGGCTTTATCATTATTCCGTTGTAGTCCATCTTTAAAGGAAAACTTCATGACCCATGACATTATTTGAATTTAAACCTAGTATCCTGAGTTCTGCACATTACATGTATGAGTGACCCACCGGTGAACTGACCATAGATCATCAAAAGACTTCGTTACAGGAAGATATTAGTTGTGGATTAATTACAACCTGAGAATAACTATGATGAAGTTAACTAAGATGATAAGCATCACTTGCTACTTGTTGTATCGCCCCCAAAAAATCAATAGTATAGCAAGAGTAGACAAATTCCAACTTCTGTGACGTGTTCTTGACACTAACAGGCGGAAATCAATCACAGTCGACCTGTGTGCAGTTAAACTGTGGTGCACCCATAGTTGCCACTATCCAAACAGCATGCGGAAAAATAAGCAATAAAATGGTGGCCGCCAAATAGACTAGCGAGAGACATGGCTCCATTTACAATCCTTTAAAAAGAAAAATATTATGAATACACACTTTGTCTCAAAATATTCCTTCAAATGTACACAGCCATATTGAAAAAGTCACATGATCTCACTTGTGTCTGTGTCACGGAATCATTGTCATGAGCAATCATGTGTGACATGAGCATGTTTTTGTTGGGGTTAAGCTTGTTCCACAACATTCACACAATTTCAAGTGGTTTGAGCGATTGGTTTTCTGCTTTATGTGATTCTGTCGCGTCGCAAGTGTCAAATTACATTAATTGAAAGTTTATTATTTCAAAAGATTCATGGCAGAGAACCACAGGGCATAAGATTTGAATCTGTACATCATTTCTTAAAACTTGTTGATTCAGTACTTTTATGGACAGTGATAACCTTGCTTCCTGTGTAAACATAAAGTTGATATTAGAAACATATGATGCTTTGATTTCTTTGGTCATAATATCAATAACTTCTGATTTGCTGAAAGCCTTGTGTTAATTAACATTTCCATGTTTAAAACTTTTTTGTTTTTGTTTTTTGTTGTTGCAGAAGGGACATTACCAGGATGTGTTGACCGCTGTGCCTTGGATATGCCATGCATAAACGGTCGCTGTGTTAACTCATATGGAAGTGTATACTGTGACTGCATAGGCACTGGGTATCATGGCAGCAAATGTGAAATTAGAGGTTGGTGAACTTTTGGACTGAACTTTGTTCATTTTGCTTTTTTCAATGTTCCAGTGATCTTTTTGTTTACAAAGCTGGACAGCATTTCCTTGAAGTATCTAGTTTAATTGCATTAATTTATGAAAAGTAAAAGATACTCCATTTATTCTTGGCTTTAGTGGGCATGTAATCTTGTTTTTATGCCCCGCCAATAAAGCTGAAAAGGCGTTTAGTGTTTGCCTTGTCCTTCCGTGTATATGCATACACATTAAAACAAGGGACCTATAACAAAAGACTAAAATAGGGTCCCCGGTTGGGTAAAAGTCCCCATATTGGAGATGTTGCCAAAAAGTACAAACAAAAGAGGGACAATTGGAGGTCCCTGATAGACCGTGCAAGTCTCGCGCGTATTAGAACATTTTTGGGACCACTTTGGTCCCAAGTACGATGCTTTAATGCGTGAAGGAAACAAACTCACGCGCTTTAACGGGTCCCAATGTTCGAATACGCACGAGACTTGCACAGTCTATTGCAGGTGTTTACACACATTGTGTACGTGGGTAGGTGTACACATTCAAACCGGGGACCTACATGTTTGACACTCATGTATTGGGTCTGTATGCTATTCTAAAGTACGGTTAATCTCTTTAATTCATATACTGTGCAATGAAGACAGTGATGAACTACGTGTTAAAGATGTCTTCATGAAATGGAATTATGGGAATTCCCATCAACCTGATGTGGAGGGAGCTTGATTTCATTTGAACATTAAAAGGATTAGTTAAAAGGAATTGATTGAGAATTTTTGAGAAAGCGAAAATTAACGGGGCATGTTTGTACCTGTCACACATGTATTTAAACAAACAGAAGGTTCCCTAGTTGGTTGAAGTGTGTACAAAACCTGTGGGAGCTGTTGCCAAAAGGTTAAAAGTACAAACAAAAGACGGAAACTTGGTCCCTGATTGCAGGTGTTTACACACTTGTGTGTGTGTTGGTAGGTATACACATTCAAACCGGGGACCTTTAACAAAAGAGGACAATAGGGTCCCCGGTTGGGTAAAGGTCCCCTGGTTGGAAAGTGTGTACAAAACCAATGGGCGCTGTTGGCAAAAAGTTAAAGTTACATGTGTGTGTGTGGGTAGGTATCCACAATACATTCAAACCGTGAACCTATAACAAAAGAGATAATAGGTCCACGGTTGCTGTCACAAAGGAAAACATTGTGGTCCATGGTTGCTATCACAAAGAGTTGAACAAAGGAGGGTCAACGATTGCGGGTGTTTACACACGTGTGTGTGTGGGTAGGTATTACACATTCAAACCGGGGACCTATAACAAAAGAGGACAATAGGTTGGGAAAGGTCCCCAGTTGGAGAGCGTGTACAAAACCAATGGGAGCTGTTGCTAAAAAGTTACAAACAAAAGAGGAACAATAGGAGGTCCATGATTTAAGGTGTTTACACACTTGAGTGTGTAGGTTGGTAGTCGCATTTTAACTGAGAACTTTAACAAAAGGGATCCGGGTGTTCCGACAGATTGAGGACGTCCTCACTTGGCTTTCATGTACAAAAACAATGGGGACGGTTCTAAAAAAGTCCAAACAATGGGAGAACAAAGAGAATTCCTCTATTTACTGGATTAACAAACGTGTGTGTGTGTTTCAGTGTTACATAGGAAGTGTGCACCTGAGAAAAAAAGAGGTCCACACAATGTAGGGTTTTTGCTAATGTTGAAGAATTTGTTTTTTCTTATGTGCACATTGAACAAGATCAGAAGCACTCGGCATATCAGCTCCAAACTTAAGGCCTCGGCCCTTGTAACTGGCCGTGGTGCTCTTCAACGTCCATAATTCCCATGCCCTTTATCCCTGTCGTGCCCTTTTTAAATAGAAGTTGAATATTTACATACATTTTCAGTGTTGTCCAGAAGCGCTGGCTGCCTGCGATTTAAATGGCTACTGGGTTCTTTGACGCTGGCTAATTTTGTTGACCTTTTTTTCCCCAGTTAAAGTTTTGTCAATGAAAAAAAAATCTGATGATCCTTTTCTTTATTTAATGTTAGCCCCATACACTATCCAGATTTGTGCTGTGAGAATGATTGACACTCCTATTGAGATCCAATTCCGTCTTATCTTAATCCTCTATAGTTTTTTAAGCTTTGTTTTAGTTTGTAATACCTTTGCTTCACTCACGAGACAAGCCCTGCAGGGTGTCTTTGTGGTTTTATGACTTGGTTTTTTTACCCATACAGATATCTTTTCTCCAGTAATTCATGTTGCGATATTAGCAACCATGTTCTCAAAGCGAATGTTGCCAATCAAGACCCAAACTTGAGATACTAAACTGTCTGTATCAAATGACCCAAACTTGAGATACTAAACTGTCTGTATCAAATGACCCAAACTTGAGATACTAAACTAGGTCTGTATCAAATGACCCAAACTTGAGATACTAAACTGTCTGTATCAAATGACCCAAACTTGGGATACTAAACTGTCTGTATCAAATGACCCAACCTTGAGATACTAAACTGTGCTTACAAGAGCTACATTGAGGGGCTACTTGTAAGTAGGATCTGTACTTGTGGGCTTTTCTCGTGTTGTGGGCTCATGCCCACAATGTTTAAAACAGAAAAGATTAAAGAAAAGGGATCATAGTCACAACCTGTGGAATGCCCACTATGTCCCTCTACTAAACATGTATGTCTGTATCAAATGACCCAAACTTGGGATATTAAACTGTCTGTATCAAATGACCCAAACTTGAGATACTAAACTAGGTCTGTATCAAATGACCCAAACTTGAGATACTCAACTAGGTCTGTATCAAATGACCCAAACTTGGGATACTAAACTGTCTGTATCAAATGACCCAAACTTGGGATACTAAACTGTCTGTATCAAATGACCCAAACTTGAGATACTAAACTGTCTGTTTCAAATGACCCAAACTTGAGATACTAAACTGTCTGTATCAAATGACCCAAACTTGGGATACTAAACTGTCTGTATCAAATGACCCAAACTTGAGATTAAACTATCTGTACCAAATGACCCAAACTTGAGAAACTAAACTGTCTGTATCGAATGACCCAAACTTGAGATACTAAACTAGGTCTGTACCAAATGACCCAAACTTGAGATACTAAACTGTCTGTATCAAATGACCCAAACTTGATATACTAAACTGTCTGTATCAAATGACCCAAACTTGGGATACTAAACTGTCTGTATCAAATGACCCAAACTTGGGATACTAAACTGTCTGTACCAAATGACCCAACCTTGAGAAACTAAACTGTCTGTTCCAAATGACCCAAACTTGAGATATTAAACTGTCTGTATCAAATGACCCAAACTTGGGATACTAAACTGTCTGTATCAAATGACCCAACCTTGAGAAACTAAACTGTCTGTACCAAATGACCCAACCTTGAGAAACTAAACTGTCTGTACCAAATGACCCAACCTTGAGATACTAAACTGTCTGTACCAAATGACCCAACCTTGAGAAACTAAACTGTCTGTTCCAAATGACCCAAACTTGAGATATTAAACTGTCTGTATCAAATGACCCAAACTTGGGATACTAAACTGTCTGTATCAAATGACCCAAACTTGAGATACTAAACTAGGTCTGTATCAAATGACCCAAACTTGATACTAAACTGTCTGTATCAAATGACCCAAATTTGGGATACTAAACTGTCTGTATCAAATGACCCAAACTTGATACTAAACTAGGTCTGTATCAAATGACCCAAACTTGATACTAAACTGTCTGTATCAAATGACCCAAATTTGGGATACTAAACTGTCTGTATCAAATGACCCAAACTTGGGATACTAAACTGTCTGTATCAAATGACCCAAACTTGGGATACTAAACTGTCTGTATCAAATGACCCAAACTTGAGATACTAAACTGTCTGTACCAAATGACCCAAACTTGAGATATTAAACTGTCTGTACCAAATGACCCAAACTTGAGATATTAAACTGTCTGTATCAAATGACCCAAACTTGAGATACTAAACTGTCTGTACCAAATGACCCAAACTTGGGATACTAAACTGTCTGTATCAAATGACCCAAACTTGAGATACTAAACTGTCTGTACCAAATGACCCAAACTTGAGATATTAAACTGTCTGTATCAAATGACCCAAACTTGAGATACTAAACTGTCTGTATCAAATGACCCAAACTTGGGATACTAAACTGTCTGTATCAAATGACCCAAACTTGAGATACTAAACTGTCTGTATCAAATGTCCCAAACTTGAGATACTAAACTGTCTGTATCAAATGACCCAAACTTGAGATACTAAACTGTCTGTACAAAATGACCCAAACTTGAGAAACTAAACAGACATGTACCAAATGACCCAAACTGTCTTGTTTAGGAGAGTGACATAGTGGGCATTCCACAGGTTGTGACTATGATCCCTTTTCTTTAATCTTTTCTGTTTTAAACATTGTGGGCATGACCCCACAACACGAGAAAAGCCCACAAGTACAGATCCTACTTACAAGTAGCCCCTCAATGTAGCTCTTGTAAGCACTTGAGATACTAAACTGTCTGTACCAAATGACCCAAACTTGAGATACTAAACTGTCTGTACCAAATGACCCAAACTTCAGAAACTAAACTGTCTGTATCAAATGACCCAAACTTGAGATTAAACTGTCTGTATCAAATGACCCAAACTTGAGAAACTAAACTGTCTGTACCAAATGGCCCAAACTTGAGATACTAAACTGTCTGTATCAGATGACTCAAACTTGGGATACTAAACTGTCTGTACCAAATGACCCAAACTTGAGAAACTAAACTGTCTGTATCAAATGACCCAAACTTGAGATTGCCTGTCTGTACCAAATGACCCAAACTTGAGAAATTAAACTGTCTGTATCAAATGACCCAAACTTGAGATACTAAACTATGTCTGTATCAAATGACCCAAACTTGAGAAACTAAACTAGGTCTGTATCAAATGACCCAAACTTGAGATACTAAACTGTCTGTATCAAATGACCCAAACTCGGACATGTTTAGGAGAGTGACATAGTGGGCATTCCACAGGTTGTGACTATGATCCCTTTTCTTTAATCTTTTCTGTTTTAAACATTGTGGGCATGACCCCACAATGTAAGAAAAGCCCACAAGTACAGATCCTACTTACAAGTAGCCCCTCAATGTAGCTCTTGTAAGCACGAGATACTAAACTGTCTGTATCAAATGACCCAAACTTGGGATACTAAACTATCTGTATCAAATGACCCAAACTTGAGATTAAACTGTCTGTACCAAATGACCCAAACTTGAGAAACTAAACTGTCTGTACCAAATGACCCAAACTTGAGATATTAAACTGTCTGTATCAAATGACCCAAACTTGAGATACTAAACTGTCTGTACCAAATGACCCAAACTTGGGATACTAAACTGTCTGTATCAAATGACCCAAACTTGAGATACTAAACTGTCTGTATCAAATGACCCAAACCTGGGATACTAAACTGTCTGTATCAAATGACCCAAACTTGAGATACTAAACTGTCTGTATCAAATGACCCAAACTTGAGATACTAAACTGTCTGTATCAAATGACCCAAACTTGGGATACTAAACTGTCTGTATCAAATGACCCAAACTTGAGATACTAAACTGTCTGTATCAAATGACCCAAACCTGGGATACTAAACTGTCTGTATCAAATGACCCAAACTTGAGATACTAAACTAGGTCTGTATCAAATGACCCAAACTTGAGATACTAAACTGTCTGTATCAAATGACCCAAACTTGAGATACTAAACTGTCTGTATCAAATGACCCAAACTTGGGATACTAAACTGTCTGTATCAAATGACCCAAACTTGGGATACTAAACTGTCTGTATCAAATGACCCAAACTTGGGATACTAAACTGTCTGTATCAAATGACCCAAACTTGAGATACTAAACTAGGTCTGTATCAAATGACCCAAACTTGAGATACTAAACTGTCTGTATCAAATGACCCAAACTTGGGATACTAAACTGTCTGTATCAAATGACCCAACCTTGAGATACTAAACTGTGCTTACAAGAGCTACATTGAGGGGCTACTTGTAAGTAGGATCTGTACTTGTGGGCTTTTCTCGTGTTGTGGGCTCATGCCCACAATGTTTAAAACAGAAAAGATTAAAGAAAAGGGATCATAGTCACAACCTGTGGAATGCCCACTATGTCCCTCTACTAAACATGTATGTCTGTATCAAATGACCCAAACTTGGGATATTAAACTGTCTGTATCAAATGACCCAAACTTGAGATACTAAACTAGGTCTGTATCAAATGACCCAAACTTGAGATACTAAACTAGGTCTGTATCAAATGACCCAAACTTGGGATACTAAACTGTCTGTATCAAATGACCCAAACTTGGGATACTAAACTGTCTGTATCAAATGACCCAAACTTGAGATACTAAACTGTCTGTTTCAAATGACCCAAACTTGAGATACTAAACTGTCTGTATCAAATGACCCAAACTTGGGATACTAAACTGTCTGTATCAAATGACCCAAACTTGAGATTAAACTATCTGTACCAAATGACCCAAACTTGAGAAACTAAACTGTCTGTATCGAATGACCCAAACTTGAGATACTAAACTAGGTCTGTACCAAATGACCCAAACTTGAGATACTAAACTGTCTGTATCAAATGACCCAAACTTGATATACTAAACTGTCTGTATCAAATGACCCAAACTTGGGATACTAAACTGTCTGTATCAAATGACCCAAACAGATATACTAAACTGTCTGTATCAAATGACCCAACCTTGAGATACTAAACTGTCTGTACCAAATGACCCAACCTTGAGAAACTAAACTGTCTGTTCCAAATGACCCAAACTTGAGATATTAAACTGTCTGTATCAAATGACCCAAACTTGGGATACTAAACTGTCTGTATCAAATGACCCAAACTTGAGATACTAAACTAGGTCTGTATCAAATGACCCAAACTTGATACTAAACTGTCTGTATCAAATGACCCAAATTTGGGATACTAAACTGTCTGTATCAAATGACCCAAACTTGATACTAAACTAGGTCTGTATCAAATGACCCAAACTTGATACTAAACTGTCTGTATCAAATGACCCAAATTTGGGATACTAAACTGTCTGTATCAAATGACCCAAACTTGGGATACTAAACTGTCTGTATCAAATGACCCAAACTTGGGATACTAAACTGTCTGTATCAAATGACCCAAACTTGAGATACTAAACTGTCTGTACCAAATGACCCAAACTTGAGATATTAAACTGTCTGTACCAAATGACCCAAACTTGAGATATTAAACTGTCTGTATCAAATGACCCAAACTTGAGATACTAAACTGTCTGTACCAAATGACCCAAACTTGGGATACTAAACTGTCTGTATCAAATGACCCAAACTTGAGATACTAAACTGTCTGTACCAAATGACCCAAACTTGAGATATTAAACTGTCTGTACCAAATGACCCAAACTTGAGATATTAAACTGTCTGTATCAAATGACCCAAACTTGAGATACTAAACTGTCTGTACCAAATGACCCAAACTTGGGATACTAAACTGTCTGTATCAAATGACCCAAACTTGAGATACTAAACTGTCTGTATCAAATGACCCAAACTTGAGATACTAAACTAGGTCTGTACCAAATGACCCAAACTTGAGATACTAAACTGTCTGTATCAAATGACCCAAACTTGGGATACTAAACTGTATCAAATGACCCAAACTTGAGATACTAAACTGTCTGTATCAAATGTCCCAAACTTGAGATACTAAACTGTCTGTATCAAATGACCCAAACTTGAGATACTAAACTGTCTGTACAAAATGACCCAAACTTGAGAAACTAAACAGACATGTACCAAATGACCCAAACTGTCTTGTTTAGGAGAGTGACATAGTGGGCATTCCACAGGTTGTGACTATGATCCCTTTTCTTTAATCTTTTCTGTTTTAAACATTGTGGGCATGACCCCACAACACGAGAAAAGCCCACAAGTACAGATCCTACTTACAAGTAGCCCCTCAATGTAGCTCTTGTAAGCACTTGAGATACTAAACTGTCTGTACCAAATGACCCAAACTTGAGATACTAAACTGTCTGTACCAAATGACCCAAACTTCAGAAACTAAACTGTCTGTATCAAATGACCCAAACTTGAGATTAAACTGTCTGTATCAAATGACCCAAACTTGAGAAACTAAACTGTCTGTACCAAATGGCCCAAACTTGAGATACTAAACTGTCTGTATCAGATGACTCAAACTTGGGATACTAAACTGTCTGTACCAAATGACCCAAACTTGAGAAACTAAACTGTCTGTATCAAATGACCCAAACTTGAGATTGCCTGTCTGTACCAAATGACCCAAACTTGAGAAATTAAACTGTCTGTATCAAATGACCCAAACTTGAGATACTAAACTATGTCTGTATCAAATGACCCAAACTTGAGAAACTAAACTAGGTCTGTATCAAATGACCCAAACTTGAGATACTAAACTGTCTGTATCAAATGACCCAAACTCGGACATGTTTAGGAGAGTGACATAGTGGGCATTCCACAGGTTGTGACTATGATCCCTTTTCTTTAATCTTTTCTGTTTTAAACATTGTGGGCATGACCCCACAATGTAAGAAAAGCCCACAAGTACAGATCCTACTTACAAGTAGCCCCTCAATGTAGCTCTTGTAAGCACGAGATACTAAACTGTCTGTATCAAATGACCCAAACTTGGGATACTAAACTATCTGTATCAAATGACCCAAACTTGAGATTAAACTGTCTGTACCAAATGACCCAAACTTGAGAAACTAAACTGTCTGTACCAAATGACCCAAACTTGAGATATTAAACTGTCTGTATCAAATGACCCAAACTTGAGATACTAAACTGTCTGTATCAAATGACCCAAACTTGAGATACTAAACTGTCTGTACCAAATGACCCAAACTTGGGATACTAAACTGTCTGTATCAAATGACCCAAACTTGGGATACTAAACTGTCTGTATCAAATGACCCAAACTTGAGATACTAAACTGTCTGTATCAAATGACCCAAACCTGGGATACTAAACTGTCTGTATCAAATGACCCAAACTTGAGATACTAAACTAGGTCTGTATCAAATGACCCAAACTTGAGATACTAAACTGTCTGTATCAAATGACCCAAACTTGAGATACTAAACTGTCTGTATCAAATGACCCAAACTTGGGATACTAAACTGTCTGTATCAAATGACCCAAACTTGGGATACTAAACTGTCTGTACCAAATGACCCAAACTTGAGATACTAAACTAGGTCTGTATCAAATGACCCAAACTTGAGATACTAAACTGTCTGTATCAAATGACCCAAACTTGGGATACTAAACTGTCTGTATCAAATGACCCAACCTTGAGATACTAAACTGTGCTTACAAGAGCTACATTGAGGGGCTACTTGTAAGTAGGATCTGTACTTGTGGGCTTTTCTCGTGTTGTGGGCTCATGCCCACAATGTTTAAAACAGAAAAGATTAAAGAAAAGGGATCATAGTCACAACCTGTGGAATGCCCACTATGTCCCTCTACTAAACATGTATGTCTGTATCAAATGACCCAAACTTGGGATATTAAACTGTCTGTATCAAATGACCCAAACTTGAGATACTAAACTAGGTCTGTATCAAATGACCCAAACTTGAGATACTAAACTAGGTCTGTATCAAATGACCCAAACTTGGGATACTAAACTGTCTGTATCAAATGACCCAAACTTGGGATACTAAACTGTCTGTATCAAATGACCCAAACTTGAGATACTAAACTGTCTGTTTCAAATGACCCAAACTTGAGATACTAAACTGTCTGTATCAAATGACCCAAACTTGGGATACTAAACTGTCTGTATCAAATGACCCAAACTTGAGATTAAACTATCTGTACCAAATGACCCAAACTTGAGAAACTAAACTGTCTGTATCGAATGACCCAAACTTGAGATACTAAACTAGGTCTGTACCAAATGACCCAAACTTGAGATACTAAACTGTCTGTATCAAATGACCCAAACTTGATATACTAAACTGTCTGTATCAAATGACCCAAACTTGGGATACTAAACTGTCTGTATCAAATGACCCAAACAGATATACTAAACTGTCTGTATCAAATGACCCAACCTTGAGATACTAAACTGTCTGTACCAAATGACCCAACCTTGAGAAACTAAACTGTCTGTTCCAAATGACCCAAACTTGAGATATTAAACTGTCTGTATCAAATGACCCAAACTTGGGATACTAAACTGTCTGTATCAAATGACCCAAACTTGAGATACTAAACTAGGTCTGTATCAAATGACCCAAACTTGATACTAAACTGTCTGTATCAAATGACCCAAATTTGGGATACTAAACTGTCTGTATCAAATGACCCAAACTTGATACTAAACTAGGTCTGTATCAAATGACCCAAACTTGATACTAAACTGTCTGTATCAAATGACCCAAATTTGGGATACTAAACTGTCTGTATCAAATGACCCAAACTTGGGATACTAAACTGTCTGTATCAAATGACCCAAACTTGGGATACTAAACTGTCTGTATCAAATGACCCAAACTTGAGATACTAAACTGTCTGTACCAAATGACCCAAACTTGAGATATTAAACTGTCTGTACCAAATGACCCAAACTTGAGATATTAAACTGTCTGTATCAAATGACCCAAACTTGAGATACTAAACTGTCTGTACCAAATGACCCAAACTTGGGATACTAAACTGTCTGTATCAAATGACCCAAACTTGAGATACTAAACTGTCTGTATCAAATGACCCAAACTTGAGATACTAAACTAGGTCTGTATCAAATGACCCAAACTTGAGATACTAAACTGTCTGTATCAAATGACCCAAACTTGGGATACTAAACTGTCTGTATCAAATGACCCAAACTTGAGATACTAAACTGTCTGTATCAAATGTCCCAAACTTGAGATACTAAACTGTCTGTATCAAATGACCCAAACTTGAGATACTAAACTGTCTGTACAAAATGACCCAAACTTGAGAAACTAAACAGACATGTACCAAATGACCCAAACTGTCTTGTTTAGGAGAGTGACATAGTGGGCATTCCACAGGTTGTGACTATGATCCCTTTTCTTTAATCTTTTCTGTTTTAAACATTGTGGGCATGACCCCTCAACACGAGAAAAGCCCACAAGTACAGATCCTACTTACAAGTAGCCCCTCAATGTAGCTCTTGTAAGCACTTGAGATACTAAACTGTCTGTACCAAATGACCCAAACTTGAGATACTAAACTGTCTGTACCAAATGACCCAAACTTCAGAAACTAAACTGTCTGTATCAAATGACCCAAACTTGAGATTAAACTGTCTGTATCAAATGACCCAAACTTGAGAAACTAAACTGTCTGTACCAAATGGCCCAAACTTGAGATACTAAACTGTCTGTATCAGATGACTCAAACTTGGGATACTAAACTGTCTGTACCAAATGACCCAAACTTGAGAAACTAAACTGTCTGTATCAAATGACCCAAACTTGAGATTGCCTGTCTGTACCAAATGACCCAAACTTGAGAAATTAAACTGTCTGTATCAAATGACCCAAACTTGAGATACTAAACTATGTCTGTATCAAATGACCCAAACTTGAGAAACTAAACTAGGTCTGTATCAAATGACCCAAACTTGAGATACTAAACTGTCTGTATCAAATGACCCAAACTCGGACATGTTTAGGAGAGTGACATAGTGGGCATTCCACAGGTTGTGACTATGATCCCTTTTCTTTAATCTTTTCTGTTTTAAACATTGTGGGCATGACCCCACAATGTAAGAAAAGCCCACAAGTACAGATCCTACTTACAAGTAGCCCCTCAATGTAGCTCTTGTAAGCACGAGATACTAAACTGTCTGTATCAAATGACCCAAACTTGGGATACTAAACTATCTGTATCAAATGACCCAAACTTGAGATTAAACTGTCTGTACCAAATGACCCAAACTTGAGAAACTAAACTGTCTGTACCAAATGACCCAAACTTGAGATATTAAACTGTCTGTATCAAATGACCCAAACTTGAGATACTAAACTGTCTGTATCAAATGACCCAAACTTGAGATACTAAACTGTCTGTATCAAATGACCCAAACTCGGACATGTTTAGGAGAGTGACATAGTGGGCATTCCACAGGTTGTGACTATGATCCCTTTTCTTTAATCTTTTCTGTTTTAAACATTGTGGGCATGACCCCACAATGTAAGAAAAGCCCACAAGTACAGATCCTACTTACAAGTAGCCCCTCAATGTAGCTCTTGTAAGCACGAGATACTAAACTGTCTGTATCAAATGACCCAAACTTGAGATACTAAACTGTCTGTATCAAATGACCCAAACTTGAGATACTAAACTGTCTGTATCAAATGACCCAAACTTGAGATACTAAACTGTCTGTATCAAATGACCCAAACTTGAGATACTAAACTGTCTGTATCAAATGACCCAAACTTGAGATACTAAACTGTCTGTATCAAATGACCCAAACTTGAGATACTAAACTGTCTGTACCAAATGACCCAAACTTGAGATACTAAACTGTCTGTATCAAATGACCCAAACTTGAGATACTAAACTGTCTGTATCAAATGACCCAAACCTGGGATACTAAACTGTCTGTATCAAATGACCCAAACTTGAGATACTAAACTAGGTCTGTATCAAATGACCCAAACTTGAGATACTAAACTGTCTGTATCAAATGACCCAAACTTGAGATACTAAACTGTCTGTACCAAATGACCCAAACTTGAGATTAAACTGTCTGTATCAAATGACCCAAACTTGAGATACTAATGCAGGCGTCAATTTGAAGCCTGAACCCACCCTCCTCACGTCATCACCTTTCTTCACATGAGCCAATTTTGTATAAGGTCAGGATTTCACCACCACTTCACTCTATCAGCAAATGTGTTAGTCCAAGCTTCACCCTTTGAATTATTTCCATAGGTGAAGCTTCACTTTTTCAGTTTTTGCCAGGTCTGACGCTTCACCACTGTTTCACCATATTGGCCATCTGCATAGTTCAAGCTTCACCTCTATTAAAATCAAGCTTCATTAATGTTTACTTATAACTATACCATGACTGCAATGGTTAAATTTGTAATTCCACACTGCTAAAAAAGTACCAAGTCAACCATGTTTCAATCCAAAGATACAGTGACATTTATTTTGTCAATCCAATGTTTCTAAAAACACATTTTTGTTGTTATAAAACTTAAAAAGCATGAAGTTGTACTGTCAGTGTCAGCCATATCAAAACCACCACGTACCCCAACACTCAGTCTTGGAAGTACATGTACGTTCGCGATCGTTTGCGATCGCTAGCCTGAACATCTGACGTCTTTCCTTGCTGATAAGGACAGGGGACCAGTCTAGTTCACCTCGTTGCTAACTTTCGCCAACGTTGGCGGCGCACAGCTCGTTCCACTCGAAATGAGATCGGTAGCAAACGTGCGCAAACTTGGCAACGTTTGCGCAAGTGGAACACACCACAGGATACAGTTTGCAAGGTGGTGCGGCGCGCGATGTTAGAATGTTTGTATTTGTGTGTGGGCAAACTTCAGTTCAAAAATTGTGCGCACGCAAATTCCAAGTTGGCTTGCGCGAATTGCAAAACAGGCCATCTTCAAAGATTGCATCACAATTACAGTTGTTTGAAACGCCACGACTTCGACATATTTTCGGCGCGACTGATGTAGTGGATTCGATGTCACATCACCAAACACAAATAAGGCTCGTCAACGCTTCACCCTTTTCATCAACTTTATAGGTAACGCTTCACCCAATTATTAAAAAAGAACGTTATGGCTTCACTATAACAACAACATTATTGACCTCAGGCTTCGGCATCGAAACGGCGTCGATATTTTGCGACCTCTGAGGAGGGTGGGTCCACGCTTCAAATTGACGCCTGCATAAACTGTCTGTATCAAATGACCCAAACTTGAGATACTAAACTGTCTGTATCAAATGACCCAAACTTGAGATACTAAACTGTCTGTATCAAATGACCCAAACTTGAGATACTAAACTGTCTGTATCAAATGACCCAAACTTGAGATACTAAACTGTCTGTATCAAATGACCCAAACTTGAGATACTAAACTGTCTGTATCAAATGACCCAAACTTGGGATACTAAACTGTCTGTATCAAATGACCCAAACTTGAGATACTAAACTGTCTGTATCAAATGACCCAAACTTGAGATACTAAACTGTCTGTATCAAATGACCCAAACTTGGGATACTAAACTGTCTGTATCAAATGACCCAAACTTGGGATACTAAACTGTCTGTATCAAATGACCCAAACTTGGGATACTAAACTGTCTGTATCAAATAACCCAAACTAACAAACTTGAGATACTAAACTGTCTGTATCAAATGACCCAAACTTGAGATACTAAACTGTCTGTATCAAATGACCCAAACTTGGGATACTAAACTGTCTGTATCAAATGACCCAAACTTGGGATACTAAACTGTCTGTATCAAATGACCCAAACTTGGGATACTAAACTGTCTGTATCAAATGACCCAAACATGCTTGTTTAGGAGATACTAAACTGTCTGTATCAAATGACCCAAACTCGGGATACTAAACTGTCTGTATCAAATGACCCAAACTTGAGATACTAAACTGTCTGTATCAAATGACCCAAACTTGAGATACTAAACTGTCTGTATCAAATGACCCAAACTTGAGATACTAAACTGTCTGTATCAAATGACCCAAACTCGGGATACTAAACTGTCTGTATCAAATGACCCAAACTTGAGATACTAAACTGTCTGTATCAAATGACCCAAACTTGGGATACTAAACTGTCTGTATCAAATGACCCAAACTTGGGATACTAAACTGTCTGTATCAAATGACCTAACCTGAGATAAACTGTCTGTTTCAAGTGACCTGAACGTGATACTAACCTACTGAACTTAAGATACTAACTGGGGAATACGAAATTACCCCAGGAAAAAGGCAGAGTTGGAGCATGAATTCCAGTACCCTTTGACCCTCTCGGTGCAGGGGAAACAAAATGATGAAGGCATGCCTGTGCACGCTACACAATTGAATGTCCAGGCGTGATTATGCATCAACCGACATGACCGACCCAACCAAAAAGAAGACATTCTGAAACTTCCGACACGTTTGTCCACCATCATTCAGTTTTGAAAAGTTTTGCATAATAAGACATCATCCGGTGTCAAGTGGTTAATTGACTATACCACATAGTTCACACTGAAAACTGAAACATTGCATCTTACAAGTTGATTTGGGTTGTTTGAGATATTAAACTGACTACTTAGTAAAAGTAAGTAGAGATCCAGAAACCTTTTCAGAAGTACCAGTACAAACTGCTAACATTGAATTATTTTGCAATGGTTACGGAAATACTGTGCCGTTGATAATGAAAGTTCTTTTATTTCAACAGGGAATGCTGTTGTATCATTCCAGGGCTTTAACTTTTTAGAAGTGACCATGTTTTCAAGTAATGAGAAGATGCCAATGGATACAAGTCATATCAACCTGAGTTTCAAGGTATGTCACAATTTTCAGGTGTTTGGAGCATAGCTCTGAACACCTCTTGTTTTTTAAAGTTTTTTTTAATGGTTTTTTTTGTGTAGGTGTTCGGAGCATAGCTCGGAACACCTCTTGTTTTTGTTTGTTTATTTGCTGAAGGGTCACCTCTCTTGATGATGTGCCTGAAACCAAACACAATCTCTTTTGTTTTTTGGGATTTAGTATAAGATAGTTATCATTACACCACTCTCTAAAGTCATGTATTGCTTGTTTATATTCCCCCTCCTGCTGGTTGTTTATTAGTCCAAGAATCACTGTGTCATCGGTATATTTGAATATTTTCACTGAATTGAGATTGGATGTACATTCATTTGTGTAAATAACAAACAAGATAGATGAAAGGACACAGATCTGGGGTGAGCCAGTATTACAAACTATAGGGTCTGAGAGAATGTTGTTGACTTTTACTTTTTTGACTTTTGCTGAGAGAAAGTTCCTTATCTAAAAGAATCAAAGATGGCTTTACGCCTAAGGCCCCCCCCAAAAAAAACATGTTTAGCGTCCTGCCTTTTTGAAAAAAGGAAGGAGGAGGGCCTTTTTTTTTTTTTTTTTTCAAAATGGCCGCCCGACAAGTTTTTCGAGACAACCGGCCGGGCTATTTTTCAAGATGGTTGCCAGCTTTTTGGGTGTGCTTTTTTCGCTGTGCTTAAGTCGAAAATATGATATTATTTATTAAAAAAAAAAAAAAATTGTATAATTGTTTTCTTTCAAAAAAAAAAGAAAAAAAAAAAAAGGAGGCAGCCTCTAAAAAGGAAGCTGGCGGGGACGCTAAACATGTTTTTATTTTTATTTGGCCTAAGTGTTTGAGTTTCTCCAGTATCAAAGATGGTTGTATCGAGTTGAATGCCGATGAGAAGTCAATAAACAGAGCCCTTGCATAGCACTGCTGTTTGTCCAAATGTTGGTAGATCTTGTGGGTAAAACTCGGAACAGCATCCTGGACGGATTTATTGGGCTGGTATGCAAACTGGTAGATGTAAATTTTCTTCTGAATAGGCTGGATGAGGTTATGTAGAACAATCTTCTCCAAATAACTCACCACCACAGATGTAATTTCTACAGGGCGAAAGTCATTATTTTCCAATGCACGCAGCTTTTTAGCGACTAGTGTTATGATGGCTGTTTTCTAGTGGCAATGTTTGTTGGTTAACTGACATCTGAAAAAACACTCTATATGGGATAGCAAGTTGTCGTGCACAGCATTTGAGAGTTCTTCCCCTTATTCCGTCTGGTCCAGTTGCTTTATTGGGTTAATTTAAAATGTTTGAAAACATCCCCCTCCTCTATTGAAATTGGCAGGTCATCCATTTTGGCGTAATAGTGTCAAATCTGCAGTAGCAGGTAGAATTTGTTTGTTTAAGTCGTCGGCTTTCTGTTTTGCATCCTCTATGTTTTGAAACACCTTACCCTGTGGCGTTTTATAGTCGTTATCATTTCCAAGCACCTCCATGCTCCTTTGGGGTCATTGTTTTGGAAGCAGTGTTCAAGTTTTTGACGATATTTTTCTTTGGCTAGTCTTACATGTACCTCTCATCTAAAGATCCGATTGAGATTCCAAACCTGTGTGTGATCCCCAAATCTGTGTGCTTGTTTTCTTACTCGCAAAATTAGTTTAACTTCCTTAGTCAGCCATGCCTTATTATTGAGGTATTTTGTAAAAGTCTTTGATGCAATGTAAAGACTTTCTCAAAAACGAACATTAAGCTTGGGCGATATAACTTTTTTTCATCCACGATGTATCGTAATATAATTTGATAATATCATGATTAATTTTTGATTATGTCAATCTTCTACAAATCTCACAGAGTAAGTTGTAGACTAAACGCAGCTGTCATCAAACTTTGATTTTGCTCCAATGAGCTATTCTTCAGGTTTTACTCTAAACCTATGGGGTGAAAACCTAGGCCTGTTACTTAAATACACATTTCATGTGTTAACTACTGCGCATGACAGACTGTTCTATTGTTTTAATCCTTCTCGGCTAGGAAATCCTTCTCGGCTAGGAAATGCATAACGATATCCCGATTTACCGATATCACAATCAAAGAAAAATCTACCCGATAACGTATTCGTTTCAGAACTAGTATAGCGATATTCGATAATATCGTGGTATCGCCCAAGCTTAACGTACTTAGCAGTTTACCACATCAGTTTTTTCATGTATAAGATCTCCACTTGAATTCACAAGTTCATCCCAGTCAGTGATTTCAAAGGCTGTTTGGAGTCTGTCAATAGATTCAGTGTTCCACAGCTGAACTGTCCTTTTAATCCGTTTTTCCCTTTTCAATTGCTGCTTATATTTTGGCAGTACATGTAGATGAATAATGTGGTGATCCGATTTTCCAAGACTTGGTCTAATAATAGCTTTATATGCTTCCTGGATTGTACAATAGCAGCATTCTAATATATTATCACCTTGTGTTGGTCTATCGATACACTGATGGTAGTGTGGTAAGCATAGATCTAGGTGACAATGATTAAGATCACCCAAAACAATTTTTGGTGAATGTGGAGAGTGATTTTTTAACTGCTGTACCTGATCATGTATCACGTTTCAGAGAGTCCGAACAACGGAAGCGTGTATTACAGTGCACAGCGTGGGGACTCGCTACACGCAACACAAGGGCAGTCATGTAGCTGGCGAGCAGAGTATCTCGGTGGTGCTAGCGCGACAGAAACCCGCTAGCCAAGTGATAGCTGTACCTGGAAGCTCATGAACATGTGGGAGGGGTAGGGAGCCAGACAACCAACTATACGTTGTTGTTATTGCGGGTTTGCTAGTCGGTACACCTCGCTGATCGAATCCGTTGTTTCAAAATCGCAACTTTTCAATGCTCTGTGTACGTTCCTTGACCCGATTGGTATACCAAATTTCTGGTTATTAAATAAGATTTATGTCAATACATAGGAATACCACTTTTATATTGACTGTGCAATTAGTTTAAGAAATATTTGTGACAAACAATTCCAAAAAAACGAGCCCCACCCCCAAAAATCCCCAAAACAACCGGAGCCCCTGAAGGGACAAGTGAAAAAGAAATTAAAAATTAAAAGGTAGACAAAAATACCTCACTCAAAATTTCTATTGCATCCCTCGACACACAAAATTCCAACAAAATCATTTTGTTTCCTCAATTCGATGGAAATAAAATTTTGTCTCACAAAATATTATTTTTCATTTTGTGAACGCAGTGTGTTTTTATAGTTAACAAAATAGATTATTTCTAGAAAAATAGGTTCATGTTCCCTTTAACATGCTTTCTTTCCCCCGTAATACGTTTAAGTTCAACAGAAAAACGCTTTCGTTCCCTGAAGATACGCATTCATTTCCTCGAAATGTGATTTTGGTCGCAAGAAATGTACTTTCGATAGCACGAAAGGAGATTTCGTTCTCTAAAAAGAAGCTTTCGTTTCCTCGAAATACGACTTTGTATTTTTGGTCCGAAATATACTTTAATTCACCCGAAATATGCTTTCACTCCCTAAAAGTACGCTTTCGTTCTCTCGCAATGAGATTTTGTTCCCCAGAATTCCTCTTTCGTTCCCTCAAGATAGCTAATTTTGTTCCCTCAAAATAGCTTTCGTTCCCCTGAAGTCCAATCACACCAATTTGTTACATACCTTTATGAGGGGCGACTTTGAGAGGGGATGAGTTTGTATGTGAGGGGGCTATTTTGCTAGGGGGGACTTTGTAGTTGGCGACTTTGTAGTTGGCGACTTTTGAATTGGCATCTTTGCTGGGGGGCGAGTTGACCGGTTTCCATGTTTATACACACTTTCAGATGGATAACGTGGACTGGATCCTCATGCCTTGTCGTAGTTAAAACACTTGCACAAACAGAGCAACAGTCTACTTGCAACATTGCATATAGCATGTATCCCGTAAATTTGACACTTGCAACGGCTGGTAAGCGTATACGATGACCTTTGACCGCTTTTGCTTTTGTCAGTCATTTCTCGTTAATTACTTGATATTTTTGTATTAATTTTTTTTTTAAACCATCTAGAAACTAGACTTATCTTGTTTGTAAATTACAAACAAACGGTGTTCGGTTTGTTTTTATTATTTGGTTTTAACCCTTTCCCGATCTGTTTGAAGCACTGTATACTCAGTACTTTTGCGAGTTTTGTAAAAAAAATTAAAAACAAAACATAAATAAACTAGACATTAAGTGTTTGTGGACAAACACAGAGCTGTTCCGTGTTTTTTTGCTTCGATTAAGTGCCTAAAAACCTAAACCTGGTCTTCATTCTGATACTGAATCGAAATGAGCTTTTAAACCAGAGATAAAGGTCAACTCAGGGTCATGGCTAACAATTAATGCTCAAAATGTTTATAACTGAAAAGAAATTGAAAATCAGGTGTGTAGTTCTTGAGATATGGTCCCACTTCCGGTTGACCCAGAAGTAAAGGTCAACATGGGGTCACGGTAACCCAAGTTCAATATTCAATGCTCAAAGGGTCTATAACTGAAAAGAAATTGAAAATCGGGTGTGTACTTCTTGAGATATGGTCCCACTTCCGGTCGACCCAGAAGTAAAGGTCATCAAGGGGTCACGTTAGGACCGAAGTTCAATCTTTAATGCTCAAAGAAATTGAAAATCGGTTGTGTAGTTCTTGAGATATGGTCCCACTTCCGGTTGACCCGGAAGTAAAGGTCACGGTTACCCAAGGCTAATCTCTAATGCCCAAGGAGTCTATAAGTGAAAAAAGTTTGAAAATCGGTTGTGTAGTTCTTAAGATATGGTCCCACTTACGGTTGACACGGAAGTAAAGGTCAACCCGGGGTCACGGTAACCCAAGTTCAATCTTCAATGCTCAAAGGGTCTATAACTGAAAAGAAATTGAAAATCGGTTGTGTGGTTCTTGAGATATGGTCCCACTTCCGGTTGACCTGGAACTAAAGGTCAACATGGGGTCACGGTAATCCAAAGCTAATCTCCAATGCCCAAGGAGTCTATAACTGAAAAAAGTTTGAAAATCGGCTGTGCACTTCTTGAGATATGGTGCTGCAAAGATTAACTAATTAAAGCTTTCTTATACCGTAATTTGACACCTGATGACGTCACAGTAACAAAAATGTGTTTTTCGTACTAATAAATTTGATAAGGAACACGATGGTATATACATTACAAACCCTATTAGAGCGTACGTATTATCCTCTCTCGGTTAGGATTCCAATATCACGGCAGTCTTTCACGCCTAGCCGTGATTGCGCAATCACGGCACAATTTGCCAGCTAGCCATGGGGTCCGATTTCTCACTTCATCGTTAATTATCTTGGAATACATTGTACCTCGATTAGTTTTAATGGTCTTGAAAAACGTTTGTGTAGTTCTTGAGATATGGACCCACTTCCGGTTGACCTGGAAGTAAAGGTCAATATTGGGTCACGGTTACCCAAGGCTAATCTCCAATGCCCAAGGAGTCTATAACTGAAAAAAGTTTGAAAATCGGTTGTGTAGTTCTTGAGATATGGTCCCACTGACGGCGATTCAAAAACAACTTGCTTTAGGGGCTCTTTCGAGGCCAATGGTAAAGCGTTGGAATCGCACAAATTTGCGTGGATCATAATATGAACTATATCGATACATGGAGCAACATGGATTTGTCGTTAAATTGCAAAATTTTTGGAAGAGATTCTTGAATAAATGTATAGAATCCTATCTAGTGAACAAACTGTGCAGACTATTCCCTCTCATCACAGTTTAACTAAAAATGTTGTGATGATGATTGTATGTGCCCATGTAATTGTACATGCGTAACCTACTCCTGCGGATAGGGGGCGCTCTAATGAGTCATTTTAACTCAATATGGCAGGATTTGTGTGTATATTAAGCTATCTTCCCCTCATATCAACAAGGAATTTCACAAGTTAGTA
Organism: Plazaster borealis; assembly: GCA_021014325.1. NCBI lineage: Eukaryota > Metazoa > Echinodermata > Asteroidea > Forcipulatida > Labidiasteridae > Plazaster > Plazaster borealis. The sequence goes on from CM037464.1 coordinate 9,867,433, forward strand.
AGTAGGCCTAAAGCAAACTGAACCCACTTAGAAAGAACAGGGCCCAGTTTTATGGCGCGAGCTGCTTACCCCAAAACTTGTGCGCTTACAATCACCATTCTCCGCTTACTGTGCAAGCGCTGAATATTTGCTCAGGCTTTGAAGCGAAGAATACGTATGATGAGTTAGCAAGCGCACATGAAAAAAAAAAAAATGCTAAGCTGTGAAATACGCTTGACGTAAGCACATTTCCTGCTTCTGAAGCATCAATCTTTGCTTATACAGTAGCAGAGTCATGAAATTGGGCCAATCTCACAAGATTTGTACACATGAAGCTAATAATCCCCTCATGTATCAACAAGAAATTTCACAAGTTTGAAGTATAGGCCTAACTAAACCCACTTACACAGAACAGGGCCAAATTTCATGGCTCTGCTTACTGCCAAATTCACCGCTTATGAACACCATTCTCCGCTTACTGTGCAAGCGCCAAATGTAATGCGCTAGCTTTGAAGCACACAAGTAAGAAAAATCCCTGCTAATAAGGTGTGAAATATGCATGACATAAGCGCAGAATTCACTGCTTCTTTTAAGCGCCGAATCTTTGCTTCCATAGCAGAGCCATGAAATTGGGCCCATTTTCACAAGATTTTTCATGTGAAGCAAAGTTCCCTTCATATTAGGCCTGGGCGACTAGTGACATTTACTACTCGTCTAGTCGCACCTCAAATAGTCGCAAATATGACACTTGTCGCGACTACTTCTTAAATCTCAAGATGCATTGTGGCAATGTGTAACGTAAGCGCAATATAGTAAAATTCAAGCTCGAAGGAAAGGATTTTTTCACTGATGTCTGATTGTGTTGAAGTAAATTATGTTGTCATGAAAGTCGTAAGCGACACAACTGGTTCACCAAACAGGTAGTCGCCACTATTTTTGTAGTAGTCGTGGCGGCATCAATAACCGAGTAGTTGAAAAATGGTAGTCGCGACTCAACTAATGATTTAATAGTTGCGACCATGACACTAGTCGCACTATAGTCGCCCAGGCCAACTATATCATGGAATTGCACGTGCCAAAGTAAAGCCCGGTTCATAGCTCCTGCGAATGCGAAACAAATTTTTACGTCACAGGGCTGTTTTTGCAGCGAAATTTCGCAGGGAGTTGAGCACAAGTCAACTGAAGCAAATTATTCGTTGCGAATTTGTGTCTTTATAATTCGTATCGCCTTTGCATTCGCAGGAACACAAGTAAGTAAAGCAAACTAAACCCAACGTAGGGCCCAGTTTATGGTCCTGCTTATCCGCAAAATTTTGCGCTGATGTACGTCATCACCTTTCTCCGCTTACTGTGAAGCGCCAAATATCTGCGCTAGCTTTAAAGCTATAAGAATGCAAATTAGCGTTGAGAATATGCACACGCCCAAGCAAACTTTCCTGATTCTTTCCTTATAAGCAGAGCCATGTAATTTCGATACACTTCTTCAGAATCATTTTGCTTATTCTGATTTGTACGTTTGTACTATACAACAACGTAATGACGTTCAATGAACTTTGACACATCTAGACCTGCACACAATACGTGGCTGCATGTCAGTATGCAGGTTTGGAGCGCACAGCCAGCCACGTGCGATTGGATAGATTCAGTGCAGTTGTTTTTAATACGTGAGCGTTAACGTCCGATTTCGACGGGAAGTTAGTGTCAAATTGGTAACATTTCTGTGGAAAGGTTTGCGGAGGAAGAACAACATATAACCTGATGTAAAAATTGTGACTAAAGTATAAGCAGTTCTTGAGATATGATTTTTTGAAATTTTCAACTTCCGGTTTGAATCGGAAGTCAAGGTCAAATGGGGTCACACTCTGTGTAGCGTTTTTTGAGTTTCCAAAGGCCTTTCCGATGATGTATAGATTGTGAAAATCCATTGTGTGGTTGATGAGTTATGATTTTTTCAAATATTAAACTTTGATTTAACGTAATTCGACACCTGATGACGTCATCATGACGTAACGGAAGCGGTTTCCTCTCCTAATAGATATCTAACTATATGTGAAGTTTCAAGTTTATATGTGCTTGGGAGGTGTGCTTTTTTGGTAGCGGAAAAGCGACGGGGAGAAGAAGAAGAAGAAGAAGAAGAAGAAGAAGAAGTACTAGACTTAACTTTTTGTTGATAACAAAAATAAGGTGTTCGGTCGGATTCAGAAGTTTGGAAGGTGTTTAAACTTCCATTGAAATAGTTTTGCTTGAAATGGCATGCTACATTTCTGCTTGACCAAGTATCCTACTCATTTTATAGATTTTGAACTTGCACCTTCAAGGCGATGTCATGTTACTCTTGATGACGTCATCGTGGTGTGAACCACTTTTTTGGATGTAACATATCCCAACTTGGATACATGCAAAGTTTCAGCTTGATTACTAAAGTTGTTCTGTGCTTATACTTGTTGTACGAACTAGCAGTTGCTTAAATGTAATTGAAAAATATTTGGTAAACATGACGATAAGTTTTCATCAAAAGTTAGTGAATGAGTCTCTGTTCACGTAACGTCGACACATCTCAACTGTAAGTACCACTAGTCATACAAAGTACCAGAACCTCCAACATACCCAAGGTACCCAAGGCTAATCTCCAATGCCCAAGGAGTCTATAACTGTAAAAAGTTTGAAAATCGGTTGTGTGTTCTTGAGATATGGTCTCACTTTCGGTTGACCTGGAAGTAAAGGTCAACATGGGGTCACGGTTACCCTAGGCTAACCTCCAATGCCCAAGGAGTCTATAACTGAAACAAATTTGAAAATCGGTTTCGTAGTTCTTGAGATATGGTGTTACTTCCGGTTGACCGGGAAGTAAAGGTCAACATGGGGTCACGGTTACCCAAAGCTAATCGCCAATGCCCAAGGAGTCTATAACTGAAAACAGTTTGAAAATCGGTTGTGTAGTTCTTGAGATATGGTCCCACTTCCGGTTGACCCGGAAGTAAAGGTCAACATGGGATCACGGTTACCCAAGGCTAATCTCCAATGCCCAAAGAGTCTATAACTGAAAACAGTTTGAAAATCGGTTGTGTAGTTCTTGAGATATGGTCCCACTTCCGGTTGACCCGGAAGTAAAGGTCAACATGGGATCACGGTTACCCAAGGCTAATCTCCAATGCCCAAGGAGTCTATAACTGAAAAAAGTTTGAAATCGGTTGTGTAGTTCTTGAGATATGGTCTTACTTCCGGTTGACCCGGAAGTAAAGATCAACATGGGGTCACGGTTACCCAAGGCTAATCTCCAATGCCCAAGGATTTTATAACTGAAAAAAGTTTGAAAATCGGTTGTGTAGTTCTTGAATTATGAATTTTTTTAAAATCTGACATTTGATTGTTAGCGAGGTCTGCACGGACGGCTGTTTTAGAGACTAACAAAGCGTAATGTCAAAATCAGGTTGCGCGAACCTTGAAAAGAGACTAGACTACAAGCATGTTTGAAGGACTTTGAACCTTGCAGTTTGATTCAATGGAGCAAGCAGCCGCTCACCGTCTAACTGGTTTAGATCGCGTATTGTGTGTGTTTTCAATGCAGTTTATTCCCGCGGTTTGACAGCGGGTCAATGTATACCCGATTTCAACCATAAGTGAAGGTCAAAAAGGTAACATCTCTGTGGAAAAGTTTGAGAAGGCTTAAAAATCTACAACATGATGTAAAAATTCTCAGTAATGTGTATATAAAAAGTACGAGTATTTCTTAAAGTATGAATTGTGAAGTTTTCAACTTCCGGTTTAAACAGGAAGACAAGGTCAAACGGTATAAGACTCTGTGAAGTATTTGCTACATTTGTCAAGACCTCTCCGATGATGTATAGATTGTTATAATAGCTTATGTACTTCTTGAGTTATGAATTTTTAAATGATTAAACTTCGATTTACTGTATTTCAACACTTGATGACGTCATCATGACGTCACAACTACTTGATTGAGGTTTTATCAAGTTCCTTACATGGTGTAAATTTGAAGTTGATCTGATAAACAGAAGTTAATGTTTTTGCCGGGAAAGTGTTTTTTTGAAGAATTACACCAAGGCAAACTTTGTCCTTCCGGTACGACCGGAAGTTAAGGTCATACAATTTTGACGTTAACTTTTTAAATGTTGCCCATGTCTTGATCTATCACATACCCAAATATGAATACCATAGCTGTAATATTCAGAGACATACGGGCATTGGCATATTGTCACTTTTTTCCCCTTAAATGGCTTGTAATTTGATACCTGATGACGTCATCATGACGTAAATAAAATGGTTTCATCTCCTAATAAATATCTAACTGTATGTGAAGTTTCAAGTTCATGTAATGTTGGGAAAGGTGTCTTAGTTACCGGACAAGGGACGAAGAGAAGATGAAGAAGTAAAAAAAAAAAACAAAAAAACGAACAATAACTAGAGCTTTAGTGTTTGTTGGAACAAACACTAGGTGTTCGGCTATCTTTGGGGTCAGTGCTTTGTTTATGTGTGAGCTATATCATTGAATCGATGAACAAATTGTTGATAGCTTTGGGAATATCAAGGAAAGCAAAGTGTTAATCTTCTATGATTATACGTTAGTTTTACAGGGAATAAATGCAACTCACAATATGAGTTTTCAAAAATAGTAATAATTGTTTGTTAAGCCAAATTAGAAAACTGATGACGTCATTATGTCGTTAGACAAGTTCTTATCGAGACATTGGTATTTAAGTATGTGCTTAAAATGTTAAGTGAAAAAACAAAGTTGAACTATACAAAGTGTTTTCAGCAAAAGAGTACATTATTTAATTTATTAGATAAATTATTAGGGTAAATTGTCCTTTTCATACAGAGCATCATTTTTTGAATTCCCTTTCATGTTGGTTGCATATCTTCAAACGAGCCGTTGAATTACTTACAAGTACAGCCATGTAAGCCATTTACTGAAGTTTATTTATTTTTCAATAAATATTGATTCTTTATGGATTAATAAATCCAACTATGCTAATCATGTTGACATTATTAATTTACAATTATTGGAAGTTTTCAACAGGGTTTCAAATACAGTGAGTTGGATTCTCATGAAGTATCGGTGCATGAAACATTGATTGTTCAAAACATATGCACTGATGATGATGTCATTAAAATAAGTGCAGCATAGTATGAGCTATCGGTTGCATTTCTTTTAAAATAGCTTGCTTGATTTTTAGACATTGATTTTCATTCACACAGAACGGTGGGTTAAATTTAGAATATTTAAAGAAAACACACTTGTTTTGGATAATTATGAAAGACAAAGGCAAGTCATGAAGACGGCAAGTCTAAGCCTCTCGTGAATTTGGACTAATAACATAATGAGTTGAGTACTATTTCTACCTATATGGTGCACCATACACTCAGCAAGGAAATAAGGATGGAACACAACAACGGGTGTGAAAACTTTCACTGTAGACCATTCAGGTACTGGATGTGCTGTACTCTGAAGAAGAAAAAAACAATTATAAAGAAAGTGTGACTCAATGACATTTAAGTCAAGCTGAAACTGTTCAAATAAATAAAATTCAAGACCTAAAACATTTCATCATAATATTATAAAACTAATAACTTATTGAATTTATATTGTGCTCTCTCAAGGACCAGCCTGATCGAGGGCGCATAAAAATACAAAATATCAGAGTAAGGAAATTACGCAAGAAAAAGCTTGTGGAAGGTGCACAAACTGTTTTTGAAGTGAACCCCTTCGTTCGACGATCATACTAAACCTTCCTTAGTTTTAAAAACGTCACCAACGTCACCATTTGATGATTAACGGTAAACTTTGTAACATAACTGTGCATTAAATGAAGAATCATTTGAAAGGCAATTATGCTTACCGTTTTATTCCCCGTGTCGCACTGGTAGACACCGCTGTCAAATGACGGTCTGAAACGTCCTGCATGAGCCGATGTCATGCCCCGTTTTACGGTGTGTGATTAAAACATAACCAATGTCTGTCTTTTTTTGCTTGCATTTTCTCACATAATTAAAAGTCATACGAATCACTGAAGCAGGTGACCATCTCAGTGAAACTTCGTCTTCGATTCCGTGTTCACCATTGAGCCACCAAAAGGGCAAGTAGGGGAACAATTTGACGCTGAACATGGCACAGGTTGAGCGGAATTCAATTCTGCAGTGCTATTGCGCCATTGATAAGCTTGCGTTATAAGTGCGTTGAACTGCGACACGTCAAAACTTGCACGGAAATAATGCCACTCCATCCAGCCTTCAGCAGTGAAGGCGCACGTCCGTAGGCTTTGGACGTCGTGATCAATGGAGCGGAACGTGCTTCCGAGGGATAGCTATTACTAACGAAATGTTCAACTTACATTTTGAGCCGGAGGTCAAGGTAAAACGGGGTCACTCTCTGTGTAGCGTTTGTTGAGTTTTAAAAGACCTGTCCGATGATGTATAGATTGTTGTAATCCGTTTGGTAGTTATCGAGTTATGATTTTTTGAAATATTAAACTTTGATTTTCTGTAATTCGACACCTGATGACGTAATCATTATGTCACAACTTACTCGGCATCTCTTAGTTATACTCTAACTACATGCAAAGTTTCAAGTTCATCAAAGGTTTGCAACTATGCGTTTCCTTGCGGACAAACGACTATCAGAAGAAAAAGAAGAACTAAAAAAAACCAAAAAAAACCCGAACAATAACAAAGAGTTGTTCGGGCTTAATGCCCGAACACCTAACAAGAGGTGTTCGGAGCAAGCTCTCCGAACACCTAATTAAGAAAAATAAAAAAACCGAACAAAAACAAGAGGTGTTCCGGGCGGAATGCCCGAACACCTAATAATTGTCTTTGATTCTACATGACTAAATTACGTAAACAGGTAACCGGTGTGTCCCTTTAACATTTAATCTAAAAATGGTAAAATTCTTAATTAATTGGCCATGTTTCAGCCAGGTGAATATGTAATATATATTAGCAAACCTTGTTGGCACCATATCTCAAAAAGTATACCGCCGATCGTCAAACTTTTTTCAGTAATACACTTGTGGGATACTGTAAATGTGTTTGTCGGCCTAAAATGCCGGACGACGGCACCATGACATCATTTATTGTGCTTTTTCACCCGTGTACAAAACATTTGGAATACAGTGAAAACAAATCTGACTTCCAGAAACATAATTATTTGATTAAGCTCAAATTACATGTCCTAGATTGTACAAATCTTTCTTAAAACAAGGGAAATTTTATTGACGGTCAATTTAAAAACATCAAAACCTATTTAAACATTGTCAGTAGAAAAAGTCCTGTATTAACAGGCAAATTTCTTGGAATGAGTATGGCATAAATATAGATTTGTATTGTCAAAATTGTAAAAATTTTAACTTCCTCAAGTGGTAGTCCCAAATATGTCCAGTGTTATTTCGTTTTATGTATGATATACTGAGTCCTTACGGTCATTCACAAGATTTGCTCTCAAAAAAACACTGGATTGGGGTTAGCGCTAGTGGGGGATGCAATTGGAAAAGAATTTGACCTAATAGGGTAAAGTTGTAGAAAAGAGAAATTACCCTTTCCATGGCTAAATAGGGTCAGTGATTGATTTGGGGGTCAAGAGCCAAAATTAACAATAAACTCATATATCATATTATCAAAAGAAGAACATACTCAGTATTGAAAAGACACACAAAATGTTACAATAGCATACCAGTAGACCAAAATTTAAATCATCAACCTGAAACAGTTATTTGATACGAAAGCCCTGTCGTACCAAGTATTGTTTCAAATTCATAATTCGTTATAACGAAGTAGTAATCTGTTATAGCAAATTAAGTAATTCGTAATGAGTTAATAATCATTAAAACTAATAAAGTAATTTGTTAATGTTATTATGAATTAACAATTCGTTATTGCGAATTAAAAAATGATTTATAACGAATTAAGAAATTTGTTAAAACAAATTAACAATTGGCCTACCTCCATGGTTTAATCCATTGAGTTATGATGAATCAAGTAATTTGTTATAACAAATTAACAATTGGCCTACCTCCTTGGTGCGACTGTATTGAATTGATGACTTCGGCAGTGGCTACAGGTCCAGATCGCCAAAAAGTTATATAATTCACTTTGACGATGTATTTGGTAAACGGCCTAAGCCGCAGCCGAAATCATCAATTCGCTTTACGTACTAGCATGTGAGAACTGTTCCTTGATGAGCGGTTAGTTCGTTTATGTACTAATGTGAGACCTGGTCCTTGATATGAGGGGTTAGTTCACTTTACGTACTAACGTGTGAGACCTGTTCCTTGGTATGAGCGGTATAGTTCGCCTAACGTACTAACTTGTGACACCTGTTCCTTGATATGAAGGGGTAGTTTGCTTTACGTATTAAATTATGAGACCTGTTGCTTGATATGGGGGTTAGTTCGCTTATTTACGTACTGACTTATTAGACCTGTTCCTTGATGTGAGCGGTTAGTTCGCTTTACCTACTAACTTATGAGACCTGTTCCTTGATATACAGGGTTATTTCGCTTTACATACTTTACTTGTGAGACCTGTTCCTTGATATGAGGTTTAGTTCGCTTTACGAACTGACTTATGAGACCTGTTCCTTGAAACTAGGGGTATTTTGCTTTACGTACTAACTTGTGAGACCTTATCAGTCGGTATCAGAATTAAGGTGAGGTTTAGGTTTTGATAGGCACGTTTAAAATTAAAATAAGGGCATGTCAATAGTGAATTGTCTTCTATCTTGAAGTCGGACCCACTTTAAAGGTCTCGGAGCACTTACTCAGAGCAAAACTACAAGAAACAGCTTTGTATTTGTTCACAAACACCTAATGTCTAGTTATTTTTATTGTTATACTTCTTTCCAACTGAAATCTCATTAATTAACACATGAACCTTGTGAGCGTTCGATCTCAGGAACTGCATAAATACAGTCTTAAAAAACACAAACAATACATCAAATGAAAACCTTCATGTACATGTATGGTCTTACTTAGTTTCAACAGCAGTTTGATCAAGTGGTTTTCTTTCTTTTTTTGACAATGTTATTGATGTAAAAACACCTGTAAATGTATCGTGAAACAAGCACGGTCGCCATCACTGTGTACATTGCACATAAAACGTACTATGTTAGTAACATCCCCCCTACATCCCCACCCCCAAACACCCGTTGTATCCCACATAGGCATTGGTGATAGGACTTCCGACCTTTTTACCTTTCATTCATTCATTACAGCTTCGTTATCCATGGTCCTTTCTATGGTTTATCTAATGATGGCAGAATACTTGCATTTCAGGAAATTACAAACAACGGTGAACTTGTAAACTGCCCTCTCGTGTGGAGAGATTTAACGGGATTGCGCTCTACAAAACAACAGTTGTTCTTACAAATTTGTCTGCGTTGATGGGATCATTAGGGGAAGGAATTTACCCTAGGAGTGTTTTTTGGGTATGATTGGCTGCAGATTGCCCCACAGCACCTTGTAAAAAGTTACATATGGAGCTACATACATGTATGAAAATAAACAGGTCTTATTTTTCGAACATAGCTCAACATACCTTGTAGAAAGAAAAATATTGGCGCTTTGAGACACTAGGATGTGATCAAGCACTATATGAACTGTGTATTAATGTGCACTCACATATGACCCAAATTTAATTCGTCCATCCAGTCCAAACGGGAAGTTCATAAAAAAAATAAAAGTATTTACATTTTATTGCATGTACATGCAGCCAAATTAATCAAGATTTTTCATATGATTTCTTTGTGCAAATTGTCCGTGATGTCTCACTTGTTGGTATGTTATAGTGCCCTGAAATGAGAGGTTCCATTTCCATTCTTAACTTGACATTTTCACCCTGGGACAATTGATACACCACATTGGGACTGTGACGACTTCATTAATTAGTCAACAAACTACATTACATCACCATGGCACCATATATTTCTCAATCCTTTGTTTTGTTATAATACCCAAAACCCCTGTATTTGTTCTGCAACACATTTCTAGTTAAATTTGGTACATAGTGCACACTTTATGAAGATAGCTCCGTTTAGAGGAACTTTGAATTTCTTTCCTGCAGAAGATTGTGCAATTGAATTGTTTTTCCCATAACTCAATATTTTGTTATTTTTTATTATACACAGATACGAATAAAACAAGCAGACAACTTATATTTTGATTGATTGTCACAGCCTCTGAAAACTGTTTTTTATTGCCAAAAACAAATTGTGAAGGTTGCCGAAAACCTGATGGCTAACCATTCACACGCTTAATAAAAAGTTGGGATACACCTGATCCCCACCATTGTTTGGCCAGTACTTGGCTTCTTCTTCCCACAACACACCCAACAAATTTGGCCAGTACCTGGCTTCTTCTACCAAATGTGCACGTGATTTCAACCATTACTGGGCACCTTGCCATATTAATTATTTGGCAAACAAATACCAAACCACCCTTTGGCACACCTGGCATCTTTTAACTTTTGGTACACTCATACCATCCATCCTTGGGCACCACGCCCAAATTATTTAATTGGCACCTGGCCAAACATTTATCTGTGTACACACCTGAATCCAACAACGTGGGTACACAGGCGGAATGCAACGAAACAACTATCCAAAATAATCATACCTGAAAGTTATACAATGAGTTTAACCCATCAATCAATTAAGTTGTGAAGTTCCACCTTGGCACATGCGGTCGGAATTAGCCCCTGTGGTACATCAGAGCGCTAACACAACTTATTGTTACAATATTGGATCTTAATATAAAAAGAGTGTTTAAGGTTATTGAATAACGAGGTGTTCAAAGTTGAAAAATAGTTGTCCTGCAAAGTACATTTACTTGCAACTATAACCCCAAAACTTAAAAAACTGTGTGAATCCCGTAAACACGCCAAACGCGCCAGGCGCGTCCCACAAGGAGAGCACCTTTTTTATTATTTTTTTTTACAAATTGCAAATTGTCACGAAAAGATTGTTGTGCCTAATGGCGACAAATGTACGCCACCAAAACGATACCAGGTCGTTTCAGACCAAGCAAATTTGGGATGATGCCCCCAACTTAGCACATTGTGCTTTGTATACTACGCATGGTGGTCTGTAACGGACGTCCACGGAATTTCACAAGATAGGTCTAGGGCGAATGTAAGTAGCTACCGCGTGAGAACGCCACGTGCCCATTATACGAATTTGATCACAAGGAACGCCTCTGCTCACCCACCGCTGAGGACGCCGCTCAAATACGAAAGAAAATGAGCACACTTGTGCTCACAAGGCAACTCCGCAAACTTGTGGGATTTTTTCCAAACTGCATTGAACTGAAAGCGAGTGAGTGGGGTACCATACAATTGACAAAGAGAGGGACGGCAATGGCAGGTCTCACGGAAAGAACTCTCTCACTGCCAGTAGAGGGCAAATAGCTGCGTTAACCGATTGCACCAATCATAGGGCCGCGCTGATTATTGTTGGCATGCTTGAAAGAAAAAAGGAATGACTGACAACCGCCATCCCCTACAAAATTGTACATCTGCGAAGGTGGGACGCAATGACGAGAATCCGCCGCCAGCTCGCCTACCCCCATAAATAAAATTGCACAAAAACCAAGATTCAAACCCAGAAGTACAGTTTGCAGGAAGCGAACGGGCGACTTGCAATAAAATAGGAATGGACAAACGTGTGTCCGATAAAGGACACAATCGCCTACACCCTTCAATTTAGACACCAAGAAATCATTTGTAGGGTCACCCACCCTCGTAACTTGTGAGAAAACCCAACGGCAGATACATAAGTGATTGTGGATGGAGCAAACATGCGCAAAGATAGCCATGCGACAAACCGTTGAATGATGTCTGCTGACGTCGGACAGATCAAAACAGGTCCATGTTCCAAAAACTTATTTCATCCTGCAGCAATGTTTTATGTGTATTGGAAGCCATTATATGTCAGCTCCGCAAATTCCCTGGCAAATTCTATCAACTTCAGCATCTAGTGAACTAGAGTCACGTCTGGTAACGGCGTCTCTATTGAATTAGCCACCCGACTACCAAGCACCTCTCTGCACGCGCTCCTTCAATGAGCTTTGCAACCAGACCCACGTGTGACCCACGATTGATCTTCACAAATATGGATAATTCCACATTTCTCAGTCTCTAATATCTTCAAAGTTAAACACAAAAGTTCATTTTCTTGCTTAGTTTATTTAATTTCTTGAAAAGAATGGCATAGGCCTACACTTGGGCCAACCACGCAGAGCGGCCAAGCACAAAATGTATCTCAAGCACAAGAAAATAACGCTCACCAGAATGAGGTACCAGCCAAAATATCATTCCAAATGGATAAGCTGCGACTGGTATCCTGCTTATTGTTGCTTTATAGCAGCATATTTTGTTATCAATATCTTCTGCTTAATCACTCTATGAAAATATGGGCCCTGTAGAGAGAACCAACGGGACAGTAGCCGGCTACGCAAACACCTGAAACCCCTGTGGGAAAAATTGACATAGGTTGGCCCCAAGCTTGCTATCTCATGTCAACCTGATATGGGAATCTCTGCAAGTACCATATTAACGTACAATTATTGCTGATATGGAGTTAAGATTTAAACGAATTATTAAAAAATTATGTCTATTCCGAAAACATTTAACTGCACATATCGTTTGACTGCGTGCATTTGCATGTATTACCATGACGGACAATATGGGAGAAAGTGTTAAACTGTATTGCTTGAAACACAGTAGCACACAGTGGTTGAAGGTTTTACAGAACTTTGGCCAACCTTGTTAAACATTTATAACAATATCAGTTTGGGGTATAAGCAAATCAACTGCGAGGTGAGAGACCCCTTCTGACTGTTTACAACAAGAACCAAAATCCTTCCGGCCAAACCACTTTCAGGAGATTGTCAAATTAAACACTTTTCATCCAACAGCATTGGCTGTCAAAAGGGGGGGGGGGGGCTGGCTGCCAAAAAACCAGCTCATCATTGCTACATGTTGTGCAGTTGTTCTTGTTGTGCACGGACGACTTCCAGGGGTTTTTTCCACACCAAAACCATACTTCCATTGTGAATTTAAGCTCTCAACAAAGCAAATCCAACTTTCTGCTCTGACCTTTTGTATTTTACATGTTAATACCAACATGAACCACTTTAAAAGGATATACACTCTGTCAGGGATTGGAGCAGGGTTCCCAGACTCCACAGCAACAGTCAGCTTGACGCCATGATACCTTGTACATAGATGAAGGTAAAAGACAAGTGTTAGAATTGTAGCACTCAATTTGCAAAACGTCAGAATAGTTGTGGACTTCAATCAATACCAATCACGTTGTATGGAAGCTAAAAATAATGTCAAAGAATCCGATAACATATCACTATGTTGAAGAAAATTGTTTAACTTTAGTTCAATCTAAATACTTCACACCAAAACAACATGTCACATAAAATAGTCTTAATGTAATTATCTTGTAAACGCATAATATTGGGTGTAAACTCAATTCAATGTGTTGTATTAATTGACGTCCCAATAAACATATACGTGAGGTGACATATGGCTACGTAGGACGCCACCACAAAGGAAAGTTATTATCTAATTTAATGCACACAAGTACATGCATCAATGCATGGAAGCCATGAACAAGCGTACACTTTTTGATCCTGGGATACATTTCGATGTTTTTGTTGAACGCAATACAAAAACGAGCGTGGTTTATTTTATTCGTAAATTATTTTATATAATTATATATTTATGCGCGCAGGTTTTTAAAACTGCACGCGCAATTCTACGCTATTGCGCAAAATTGCCATTATGCAGATAAAAGAGTTCGCGTGCGCACCACGCAATTTTATAAAAATGTGCCCATTAAAATTGCGCTATAATGTTTCGACTCAAAACACTGCGAGGCGATTGTAACAAATAAAACAAGTTTCAAGTTACTCATGCCACCGCATGGAGAAGCAGCAAATGCAACAAATGCGTTTTGACGTTTTATAATAACGTTGTGACAACGTAAAAACTGCACTTAAAATAAAGTTATTTTTTGACGTGATTGTGACGTACTTCAATTTAATACAAGTTATTTATATTTCATAATAGTTTCATGATTATTAATATTCGAGATATATTCGAGATATATCAACATGATCAATTAATTACTTTCAACAATACAAACTTACCATTCCAATAGGCCTCTACGTTGCGGTTGCCTGACTTCACTGAACCTGTATACTATACATCTGTACAGCATGTACTATATAAACAGATCGATTTCTTGACTTTGGTAGTCATGTGTGTATTTTTTTCTTAAGTTTTTCCATTTTAATAATATTTTGGAAAGTAAAATTAAATCTGTTAATAGTTTAGACAAATATTTTAAGAATTGAGTACACCTAGTTCATATTTTGGCAAACTTCTTGATATTAGTTGTAGGTATTTTACAACTTCTAAGCCCAATGCTACTAATTTGCATATGTCATACGTTGTCATAACGTTCCAAAGTAACCTGACAAATCTACAACCTTCAAGCAACGTTGCAAAAATAGGTTAATTTGACTTTATTAAGACGTTGTGAAAATATATTGTCATAACGTTGTATTGATGTTGTTAAAGGAACATTACAGAATTGGTTTTTGCTAACTGGCAGTGTAAGCACTTTATATAATCCACCATATACATAAACTGACAAACCTGTAGAAGTTTGAGATCGATCGGCCATCTGGGTCACGAGAAAATAGTGAAAAACCGATTACACATTTGCATGTGTTATACAATGCATGAATAAAACGCTCATGAGCGATAAACTCCAATCGGAAATTAGTTTTATTTATTTCTCATCAAATATGGCATTTCAGACAGAAATATTTCTAGGGATGTTTTCTACTATCATCATCATTAGACCGTGTAAGTTTTATGTAAATCTGTGATCATAAAGAAAATTTTAATAGACTGTGCAAGTCTCGCGCGTATCGGAACGAGAAAACACGTCAATAGAAGAACACTTTTTTCTCTGAAATCAAATCTTTGTTTTAAATTATATCTAATGACAAAATCTGAAAAACAAAAATACTCATTACATGTTAATAAAATCAGTTTCAGTTTTTATAATAAATACACAAATAATGTGTTAATTATTAGTGAAGCAAAATTAAAACTCTGGGACAAGGATGCTTATTCGATCTTAACTTTTCAGAAACCACTTACGTGGATTCGCGAAGGTCACACGGGCGTAAAATTAACGTTTGACACAGTTTATAGAGGACGCTGACGCCTCAACAACCATAGACTGCAATGAAAAGGCTTCGCGTTGCGATTACAGTATCTGGCGATTATCATCGCTCATTTAAAACAAGCGTTTACATAAGTTTTGTTATCGGAGGTGAGCACAAAATTCTTCATTTTTTGCAGCAACCGGAAGTTGAGGTCAAGTTTAATTATTGGGTTTTCTTTTATTGTTGAAATGATTTTACTTTCATATTTTTTTATAACTAAGTTTTACATTCCCAACAACATGTATTTTTCACGGGCATATACCACGTTAACTAAAATAATTGACAAAACAAAATCGTGCCCACGTAAATCTCCATATGGTTGGGACCACAATGGTCCCGGAAGTTCAAATATGCGCGAGACTTGCACAGTCTATTACCAGTTCTGTAACGTTCCTTTAAGTAACGTGACAAAACCACAACCCTCAGGTAACCTATTGAAAGAACATTCACCAAACGTTTGTATACGACGTCAAAATACAACGTTGGACAACATTGTATATGCGTTACCAAATAACGTGACAGAACCACAACCTTCAGGCAACGTTGCAAAAAAAATATTCACAAGACGTTTTTAGATAAGGGTTAAAATATAACGTTGTTATAACGTTGTATTTATGTTATTAAGTAACAAGACGAAACTGCAACCTTTTTGCAACGTTGCAAGTTAGTTGTGTTTTAGTTGGGAAATAACGTAACCAAAATACAACTTTACAGTAACGTTACGATGACGTTACGTGTTTGCTGGGTACCTACGTTTAATGGTTTAATCATGGAGTACCTCCATGGTTTATTCAAATTATGTTTTGTAAGCCTATGCAATGCATTGCGATTTGCTCAACAAGTTCTAGAGTTTCAAATTTTTCTTCTGTTCTATTTTAATTTAAGGCACATGGGGAATGTGATTCATATTCATAACGTGCTTCATTGTTTTTGAATAAATACTCCTGTCCTAGCTTTTTATAAACTTAAAATTAACCAAACGTAAACTTAGCTCGGTTTTGTGCATTGCTTGGTCAGATGGTCATGTGGGACCCAAGTCCCCTGATGCAGCTAGTGAGTGGACTCCTTCATCATTTGTGTCCAACCATGGTCCAACGGAGTCAAGCTCGGTTTTTGCTACCTCCCCATCTAGAATAGAAATCAAATGAACACCCGACGAACGCAAAAGGAAACATCCCTATCTCTTCCTCGTTCAACGTTACATGACACTTTAAAAGCCTGATTAACTAGTTGCCAGCATTTCTGGTGTTCCCCAGAGACTGTCTCGCAACATTGTTACAGTTACACCATCATGAGTATGACCATGGAGGTGTATTTCCTTCCTCCAAGTCCAAGGTTACACCAAGTTACAGATGTCAGATTCAAACAATGATGATTGTCTCAAGAAGTCGTTGTGTTGGGCTTCCTCCATGGGCCTACCAACCATATTCCGTTGACGTAAATGTTGTTAAATTATCTGAGTACTACCGCAAGAACTACTCCAGGATATCCACGACGAGCTGAATAACTACCACCAGAGGGTGACTACGTGGTACGTGCACTACCGCCAAACACATCATACTTAGGCTACGAAAATTAAACAAACGAGACATGATTGCATTTGTGCACAAATGCAGAGCTGTTTCGTTTATAATTTTTCAAATTAATCAAGTGAATATGAAAGTGTTGTAGTGTGTACATAATCAACTTAATAATACAATATTTAATGCCTTGTGAGATCGAATTCATTGTGTACATATATATCTTGTAAAACTGTACCTTTAAGATAATATAACCTGAGAAATGATGACGTCATGATGACGTCAAATATTTTTCGAATCAGTAATGACATATCAAGCCTGTTTAAAAAAGAATTTGGATTAAAGCATTTTCCGTTAGCAATTTCTGACTTAAAGGGGCAAAAAATGAAAAAAATCATAATAAATCGTGTGATAACGTCATCATGACGTCATTACAAATTTAACAGGAACTTGCCATTATCTAACGACTTGCCAAGTTTCAACATCATCGCATCATTACTTCGGGAGTTATACGAGTTCAAAAAGTGCACCTTTAATGCCGCGTCACGTGACCCCCGATGACGTCATTGATCTGAAACTTCACACATATGATGGCTGCTTGACGACCAACATATGTGTGAATTTTGAAGTGATTGCACAAAACTTCACCACACACATCTTCAAAAAGTCCATTTTGAAGAGTTTTCAACTTGCCGCTAGAGGGCGCTCTTGTGTATCGTGACGTCATCGGTATTTTTTTTGAACTGCCCACCCTTGCCAGACACTAACATCGTTAAAAGCAAGTTCATAACTTTTGCCACTTTTGAATTACGAGGCACTTCCGGTTTCGACCGGAAGTAGAGGTCATGTGAGGTCACGCACACTGAATAAAATAAAGACCTATTTTATCCCTACCCAATCCCGCAAACAGAAACCTACGGTCTCTTGTGGCTGATTTGATACGGATTTTCAAATATTTAAAATAGAAACCTTTAAGATGACGTCACATGATAGGTGATGATGTCATCATGACGAATTTCTGTCAGGACCTTCCTTGCACCAATACCTTTCATCCCTGAAAGTTTCATTGCAATTGCTCTTTAGGAACTATGCAAAAGACCGCTTGGAACGATTGTGCGTTATCTCAATGGCTTTTTTTACTGAAACAGACAAAAAAAAAAAAAAACTAGACATGATTGCATTTGTGCACAAATGCAGAGCTGTTTCGTTAATATTTTCAAAGTAATCAAGTGAATATGAAAGTGTTGTAGTGTGTACATAATCAACTTAATAATACAATATTTAATGCCTTGTGAGATCGAATTCATTGTGTACATATATATCTTGTAAAACTGTACCTTTAAGATAATATAACCTGAGAAATGATGACGTCATGATGACGTCAAATATTTTTCGAATCAGTAATGACATATCAAGCCTGTTTTAAAAAGAATTTGGATTAAAGCATGCTCCGTTAGCAATTTCTGACTTAAAGGGGCAAAACATGAACAAGTCATAACAAGTCGAGTAATGACGTCATCATGACGTTACTTCACAATTTATAGGAACGTGCCAATATCTAACAACCAACCAAGTTTCAACATGATCGCACTAATACTTCGGGAGATATACGACTTCAAAAAGTGCACCTTTAATGCCGTGTCACGTGACCCCCGATGACGTCATTGATCTGAAACTTCACACATATGATGGCTGCCTGACGATCAACATGTGTGTAAATTTTGAAGTGATTGCACAAAACTTCACCACACACATCTTCAAAAAGTCCATTTTGAAGAGTTTTCAACCTGCCGCTAGAGGGCGCTCGTGTGTATCGTGACGTCATCGGTATTTATTTTTAATTGCCTACTCATGCCAGAGACTAACATCGTTAAAAGCAAGTTCATAACTTTTGCCACTTTTGAATTACGAGGCACTTCCGGTTTCGACCGGAAGTAGAGGTCATGTGAGGTCACGCACACTGAATAAATTGAAGACCTATTTTATCCCTACCCAATCCCGCAATCAGAAAGCTACGGTCTCTTGTGGCTGATTTGATACGTGTTTTCAAATATTTAAATCAGAAACTTTTAAGATGACGTCACGTGACAGGTGATGACGTCATCATGACGAATTTCGTTTAAGACCTTCCTTGCACCAATGCCTTTCATCCCTAAAAGTTTCATTGCAATTGCTCTGTAGAAACTATGCAAAAGGCCACTTGGACGAACCATGCATTATCTCAATGGCTTTTTGTCTGAAACAGACAAATAAAAAAAACAATAATAACAAAAACTTTAACGAAAACAAGACCTGTTTCGCTGCGCTGCGCTACGAAACAGCTAAGTATGTGACCAGAAAACTAAAAACGCCACTTCACATTGAAAGGCAGTGACATTGTGACCTTAAATAACGACAGCCTAACCCACGCTCATGGTCGCGTCCCTAACAACGCAAGGATAGCATCCATCGGCTAAATGTTGTCACACCACACACCCTATTGGCTAGCTGTATAACCAAACAACATTTTTGCATAAAGAGGACTGTAAAACAAAGCAATGCCAACAATTTGCCCGCGAAAACAAATTACTCAAGTTGCTCAACATTATGCATGAATGCATGGCACCCGGCCGTGTACCCCGGCCCACACGGGAAATACCCCTTAAGCTTGTACAATTTTATCCGCACTGGGCAGCATACATACCGTGCGGGTAGCAACAACAAGTTCGTCCTGCATAAAGCATTTTATCGTTGATGGATAAAATGTGATAACAGACATTGAATAATTTAAATACATTTAAGTTAAATTGTATACATATTATATGTTCATCATAGGTTGGGAAAGAGCAAGTAGTAGGTTTGCTGTTTTACGCCGTTGGTGCTGTACCTGTGCAGACATATCTTGCCATGTTCATTCAGAAAGGCAGGTTGGTGGTGGATGTCAAAATTGGATCAAGAGAAAATAAGTTCCTATTTGAGGATAACCAACCTATCAACGATGACAGGTAAGTTGCATTTCATTTAATCTCAATTAAGCCAGTCCACGAGAGATAAATGCATTAATCAGTTTCTTTGTACATTCCTTAGATGAATATTTTCTAATTCGTTTAATATGTTACGCAAATTGATAAACATGGTAAAGAGCAGCTCTGAGCTCTACCGTAAACTTTAATTGCATGAGTTTTCATGGAAATATTAAGATCAAACTATGCAAACTAGATTTAGTGCTTCATTAGATACCATCCAATGTAATTTAAGATACCCTCAGGTCGACCTACATTTTGCTTGCTCTGCTATGGAAACATATCGGGATCTCATGTCACTGTAACTGAGAATTTATGTGAATGTCATGGAATAAGTATCACCCCGGAAAAAACATGCTCATGTCATCCAAGATCGATCAGCGACAATGATTTCCAGGATTTAGACACAATTGTGATCACCTGACCTTTTCAAAATGGCGGCGTACATTTTGATTGCAAGGTTCAAGATAAAGTGTGTATTTAACTAATATTTTTCTTTTTAATGGATTGTAAATTGAAACATAAGTCATTTGTAATGTAATTTGCAAGTCCATTCTGCAGCCACCATTTTGTTGTTTTACTTTTCCGCACACTGATTGACTAACTGCAAATATGCACAACATCACAACTACACACAGGTCAACTGTGATTGATTTCTGCCTGTCGGGAACACTTCACAGAAGTATAATTTTTCTACTGTTGCAACTGTGGAATTTTTCTGGCGGAGACTGATGTTGATCATCTCAACATTATCATAGATTTTCTCAGGTCGTAAACAAGTGGCGATGGTCTTATCCCAGGTTCAGCATCTTCCTGAAAAGTCAGGCGCTGATGGTTTTTGTTTCATCACAAGGTCGACCTGAGGGCAGATTTAAGATAATTGCTGACAACATATTGTGTTAGAGATTAAACAGATGTTTTAACATCTTTGTTATTTGATGTTTTCTTTCTTTTTAAGTTGGCATTCTGTTACCTTTATCCACATGGGTAAAAACATTGTAGTAGAGCTTGATGGGCAGAGATATGAGCAGGATGTACTTGATGGTGATGGTTCATTCCATTTTGATGGTAAAGCGCTTATTGGTGGTGGTGAAAACATGAATGGATTCCCAGGTAAACATGTTAAGTCTTTCTTATATATTTAATTAAAGATATATATATGTAGCAAAATATTTAAAAATTATTATTCAGTAACTTACATGTAGTGTAAAGATGGTATGAAAACAAATTATTATAAGATCTAGTTTCTGGTTGACATGTCTCATTTTTAATGAAACAAGATGGTTTAAGAAACAAGAATGGTACATGATGTTTGTACTTGATGTAAAAAGAAAGTATCAAAGCTTGCAATGTAATCATATCATAATGCTGTTTGCTCAAGATAAGTATGTTTTTTTAAGAAAAGCTGCAGGAAAAGTTTATTTTGAGAATCAACTTTTTTGTATAAGGCCAAACAAAATAATATGCATTATTGTTTACATTGTTTCTTCAGTCTAAATTAACTAGTGTTAGCGTCAAAGTGAACTCATGAGTAAACATAAAAACTGTGGAGTGGCAAATTGTTTGGTCATTGAAATTTGAGAAAAAACAAAGTTATTTAATGAATTAATGAATTATAGATATTAGTTTTTTTGGTTGTAAAATTTGGTTAAATTTGATTTGGTTTCCCCTTGAATTTAGGTCTTGACATATCTGCCAACCTTGTTGGATGCTTACGAGAGATCTTCATTGATAGATTCAATGTTCTGGAAGCCCTGGCAATGAACTCTTCTGGTTTGAGCTTTGTTGGTGGGGATCCCATCTTTCAATGTCAATACCTGGGGTATCCTCCAATAACTTTTCCTTCTCATGAGTCTACACTCACGCTGGATGGCTGGAAAAATGGAAGCATGGACCTCACGTATGTTATGACAGACTTTTGAATCATTTCCTTGTTCTGCAGTCATTTTGATTTTCTTTTTACACTTGTCTTTCTGTGATGTTTAGTCATATGAGATAACCCAAGTTCAAGTGTTCTAAATCATGTTGTTATGGAGCATATTGAATGACACTGGGGCTAAATTTAACAGCTTATTTAGCAAAGTTGTGTTAATTTCCTGTAAAAAATGTGAGCTACATTGAAAATCAGAACATATTAAGTCTTGAAAAGACTTCCTTAGTCTTTGAATTAACCTTAAAGTATATGCACGACCATATCAAGAACAAAGCCAATTCTGATATTGTCAATTTAGAATGTCTCTCATCAGTCACACATGACCCTAACACAGGTTCAGACAGGTGCTTCAGAGTCGCGCCAAACCAAATAGATTAGGAGCGACTCTACATCAACCCAAATAAATTTAGGTCTCAGGTAAATTGGCTGAAGATAAGAATAAAAAACAAAAAACAAAAAACACGCCTAATGCACAAAACAATAATAGTAGGACACTAGGTTGCTGAACATGTTTTATTCTAATCAAAAAACGTGCTTAGTACCACGGTAATAGGGTGTTTCATGCCACTATTTTTAAGCAACAGGGTCAACAGTTGCAGCCGATTTCATGAAACTTTACACCATGGCGTAAGTCCACTTGCGCAACATTTATGACGTAAGTTGCGCCACAAATTCAAGGTTGATTTCATGAAAGTTACGCCACGTCTAAAAGTGGTGCAAGTCTGAAAGTTACGCCACAAAAATTGCATAACTTACGCATTCGACTTTGGTTGGTAAGTCACACAAAATGTCGTAAAAATTGCGCTGATGTTACTTGCCGAACGCGAGCACCGCAGAGCACCGCAGAGCACTCCGCCGCGACAGGATAGTCAGCAATCGGACGAATCCCCTCGATTTCCTTGAAGATAATGAAGTCCGAATACGCTATAGATTCACTTTCGAGAGAGAATACTCAGTAAAGGACACTGAAACCTATACTCTAAATAGATTCCTAACAGTATTGAGCTATTTTATTATTGACAATCATTTTAAAATGGAAAATAAAACAAGAAATAAGCTGAAGGAAAAAAAAAAAGTTTCACTGGCATTAATAATATATGCTCGCCAAGCGTGGCACAAAAAAAAAATGGCCGATGAAAACAAAATAAACAGATGGTGCAATCAACAGCTGTTTTCACCACTCTTTGTAATTTTAGTAATGAATGTATGATAATTATGCTTTTGAAAACGAGTCCATAGACTACTAAATTCATCTTCAAGGAAAAGGAAGAGAAAAACACAACACATCAAAGCATCTGCAGTTAACTATGTGGCAAGCAGTGGTGCGATCAATTGTGTACTTGGTGGCTGCACAGTGTGCACGCAGAGGCTACGATTGTATGGCTGTTGTATGTGAAGGATTTCCAATGGTGATGGCGCGCTTTACTTTTGACCGCGTCCACTCCCACCCCCTGTTCATGATATACTGTTAAACATGTTAAAGCAGGAAATCTTGTTTACATATTTTCTAAAATGGATCGTTTATGTTTATGGGTTTACAGGCAATTGCATGGTGAGGTAGAAATGTATACTCAGTGCGGTTAACACCATATCTACATGTACTTTGCTATTCTCAAAGAACAAATCTACACAGCAAATTAGATACACAGTTTTACCGCAAACTGTTGCCATACATGTTTGTGCCATACTGAATATGTTTTGATGGCTGTA
Organism: Plazaster borealis; assembly: GCA_021014325.1. NCBI lineage: Eukaryota > Metazoa > Echinodermata > Asteroidea > Forcipulatida > Labidiasteridae > Plazaster > Plazaster borealis. Next base: position 9,890,840 of record CM037464.1, read on the forward strand.
TAAATTACAGGTTTGATTTGAAGACTGCACAAGGTGATGGACTGGTTCTGCTTGTTTTGTTGGATGTTGATAAGAAACTGGAAGGAAGGTTAAGGGTAAGAATCTCTCATCATGTGTGAACACATCATATGTGCTATGTATAATACTGTGGTTGATTTGATTTTGAGGCTACGTATCTATCTACAGACAGGGATCAGAATCGCCCAAAATTCAACCTATGATTATGAAAATATGACTTTCTGCCTTGGATGTTTTATATTTAGAAATCTGACTCGTCAGAACTCGGTTACAATCAGTTACACGGTAGCCATGCAGTAGTATGAACTATGGGGGTTCTGGACCACCTACCCGTGCTCTTTTGGGTTGGGGTATATATCAACAGAGCACATGGGGTTGGGGTATATATCAATAGAGCACATGGGGTTCTGGACCACCTTGCTTGGGGGTATATACAAATAGAGCACATGGGGTTTGCTCCCAGCTTTTTTGATAGGGCTCGCCCGCTCTCTTGGCGGGCACGACCCACAGCCAGCAACTCCCAACCTTAACGCCTCATTTGGTATATACAATTAGACATATATACCGCACCTGTATACACGATGGAGTGTGATAAGTGCCACCGATTTTTTAAGAGGTACTACAACCTGAAGAGACACCTGGAGAAACGTAAGACACCTTGCTTACAAGAACCCCGGCAATACATATGTGTGGATTGTGGTGGGGAGCTGAGCTGCAGCTTCTCCTTGTGGAGGCACAAAAAGATTTGCCCGGCACAGCGCAGAACAAAGGCCGTGATATGACTTTCGTCTACAAAAGTTGAACACGAGCTAAGAGCTGTGACAACACCAACGAAAACTGTTGTTTAGCTTTTTTTCTTGAGATAAGTACCTATGTCTTATTTTATCTCGGCCACAGTTTCGACATAGCTGTATTTCACTCTGAACCCCAGTACCACAAGATTTACAGGGTATTGAAATCTTTCTGCCTTTACGAATCTTTACTAAGTGGTACTTACAATATTTACCGCAGCAGCTCCTATTACAGAGATCAACTTCACCAACTTTAACCCAAGCACAAACATTGTGTCCTTTCATTTCGCAGATTGAATATCTTAGGTATACATTTATGTCTAAATGGTTTTTTATCATTAGGGAAATCCCCAATTTATTGCGCAATGTGCATGGGAAATTCCCTAAGTTTTGTAAAATGAATACTTCAATTAGAGATATGTGTGTTGTAGGTTATGCTATCACCAGCAAACCTCATGCCCTCTACTGTTGGGTTTTGTGTGTTAATGACTCTCTATTAGAGAAATACGTCGTAGCTTATACTGTAACCAATATAAATGACGAGTACTTCAAAAACGTTTAGAACGGTACAAGACTACCAAAATGAGATTCTAGAGCAGTTTGAATATAAAGAGACGGATGAGCTAGTCTTTAGGCAGACCCCACGGGTGATCGGGAAATATCTGCGGGGTTGGCAGATGGTTGTGCCCAAAGGGCATCTCCTTAGCGCAGACCCCAGAGCCTTTCTGGACGACGTGCGCTCTCAGATTTACCAAAAACTTGAGGAAGAGCTTAAAGCTTTAAACGGTATTAAGTTTCAGCTGGCTCTCAAGCTTCAACTTCGGAAAGACAACCCTGATGAGAGTGAAGAATACACAGATCCCGTGCTCCGCCACAAACAAGAGTCTGTTTTGCAGGCTAATGATATTAATGATGCACTAGACAGGGCCTTTCCCCGCATCCAGGAGACGCTTGAAAAATGTACTCAAAGAGGCTCGGGGTGGACGGTTAACCACGTAGAGATGCTGTGGCTTGACATTGCTCGGTACCAGCCCTTGAGAGGCGGCTCATACATTCCACTACCCGCAGCGGTGAAAAGCAAGAAGGCGGTCATCAACGTGAAGAACAATGATGATCACTGCCTGAGATGGTCCTTACGGTCTGCTCTCTTCCCCGCCAGAGCCCACACGGATAGGCCTTCCCAATATCCCACTGATGATGGCCTAGACTTCACGGGGATCGAGGCTCCTACTCCCTACTCTCAGATCCTGAAGGTTGAAAAACAAAACAACCTAGCTATCAACATATTTGGCTGGGATAAGGGTGTTATCGTTCACGGGCTAAGCAAAAAGCCCATGGACATGCCCAGGATTAACCTCTTGCTGATCGAGAAGGCAGGCAAGTTTCACTACACCTGGGTCAAAAACCTAAACCGTCTTCTCTACCAAGAAAACAAGCACCGGGAGCGTACGCACTTTTGTGAGAGATGTCTCCATGGGTACTCGAGAGAAGACCTCCTAGAAGCTCACAAGCCTGAATGTTGTGGGATCGGTCAGACGGCGGTGAGGGTAGAGATGCCAGAAGAGGGAAAAAATAAGCTGACCTTTCAAAACCACCACAAGCAGTTTCCCGCCCCTTTCATCATCTACGCCGACCTTGAGGCTCTAACTACAAAGGTAGAGGGGCCCGAGCTGGACCCCACGAAGAGCAACACTCGGAAGACGCAGCACCACGAGGCTTGTGGCTATTGCTATGTAGTCGTTCGCTGCGATGGACGGACAAAAACACCTGTAGAATACCGTGGACACGACGCGGCGGAGCACTTCTTAAAAGCGATCCAGTATGAGGAGCGAAAGATCAAGGAGGTGCTAGCCAACCCTAAAGCAATGAAGATGACCGCTAATGACCGGCGAGCCTTTAAGGCAGCCACCACCTGCCACGTGTGTGAGAAGCCACTTGAGGGAGATACTGTCCGCGACCACTGTCATATCACTGGAAAATTCAGAGGTGCTGCACACAACGCTTGCAACTTGAAGCTGCGCCTGAGCCCTAAAACCACAACCATACCTGTGGTCTTCCACAATTTGCGTGGCTACGATTCTCACCTCCTGATGCAGGCTATTTCCAAGGTAGAGGGTAAGATTTCTTGCATCCCGAACAACACCGAGAAATACATTAGCTTCTCCCTCGGTCAGCTCCGATTTATCGACAGTGTCCAGTTCTTGCCGTCCTCTCTTGACGAGTTAGTAGCAGCCAACCTGCCCGAGGCTTTCCAAATAACGGGCCAGTACGAGCCATGTAAAGAAAGGCGCAATCTTTTGTTGCGCAAGGGCGTCTACCCGTACGAGTACATGGACTCTTGGGAAAGGTTTGCAGAGCCAGGTCTCCCTCCGAAGGAAGCCTTCTACAGCAAGCTGAAAGACGAGTACATTAGCGAGGCCGACTACGTTCATGCACAAAAGGTGTGGGAGACCTTTAGATGCCACACTATGGGAGACTACCACGACCTCTACAACCGCACAGATGTGCTCCTTTTGGCAGATGTCTTTGAGACTTTCCGGAAGACCTGCATGCGGCAGTACGGCTTGGACCCCGCACATTACTACACCAGTCCTGGCCTCTCTTGGGACGCGTTGCTCAAAAAGACGGGTGTAGAACTCAAACTGCTCACAGACTATGACCAGCACCTTTTCATCGAGAAGGGGATGCGAGGTGGTATCTCCATGGTATCTAAGCGCTTTGCGAGAGCTAACAACCCTTTGGTTAAGGGCTTTAACCCCTCCGAGCCGAACAGGTACATTTCTTACCTGGATGCTAACAACCTATATGGGTGGGCAATGAGCCAGTCGCTGCCTACAGGCGGCTTTGAGTGGGTGGAGGAGCTGTTGTCTACAAAAGTTTTAACGGAGCATCCGGCAGACAGCCCAGAGGGCTACATCTTGGAGGTAGACTTAGAGTACCCTGTAGAGCTCCACGACGCACACAACGCCTATCCGTTAGCGCCAGAGCGCATGGTCGTTCAGAGAGAGTGGATGTCCGAGTATCAGCACAAACTTCAATCAAACTTTTCAACAGAAAAGTTTTCAGGCAAAAGATTAGTTTCAACAGAGGTTGAAAAGCTGGTACCCAATCTCCGTGATAAAGAACGATATGTGCTACACTATCGCAACCTTCAGCTGTACCTCTCTCTCGGCATGCGCTTGAAGAAGATCCACCGGGCTCTTCGCTTTGAGCAGAGCCCTTGGATGGAACCCTACATCCAGATGAACACGGAGCACCGGAAGGAGGCAACCAGCGACTTCGAAAAGAACCTCTACAAACTCATGAACAATAGTGTATTTGGGAAAACGATGGAGAACCTACGCAAGCGGGTCGACGTTAAGCTGGTGCGCAGTGATGAAGAAGATAAGCTAAGGAGACTTATTGCCAGCCCGGCCTTTGCTCGGGCAAACATCTTTGATGACAACCTCGCGGCGATCCAGGTTCATAAGAGCCGCCTGGTACTCAACCGGCCCGCCTACGTGGGTATGAGCATACTCGACCTTTCGAAGCACCTTATGTACGACTTCTACTATAATCAGATAAAGGCTCGGTATGGTGATCGGTGTCAGCTCCTTTACACAGACACAGACTCTCTCCTCCTTGATATCCAAACCGAGGATGTGTACAAAGACATAGCCGAAGACCAGAACCTCTACGACACATCTGACTACCCCAAAGAGCACTACCTCCACAACACGGTAAACAAGAAGGTATTGGGAAAGATGAAGGACGAGTGCGCCGGGCGCACCATCGCCGAGTATGTGGGGCTGCGACCTAAGATGTACTATATCTTAGAGGCTGGCTGGAATAACATAAAATAAGCCTAAGTTGTGATATAGTCTGTTGTGAAGAAACAAATTCGACATGAGCAGTATAATGAGGCTCTATCACAAAAAGACCTTCCGCCACGGGATGGATGTGCTGCGTTCTGAGAGACATAGAATTTACGGTCAGCGTCTGAACAAGGTATCACTCTCCCCCTTGGACACAAAGAGGTGGATAGCTGAAGACGGTGTCACCACACTAGCCTATGGGCACAAAGATATTATGCCTGCAAAAGATTATCTTTTGCCTGCATAAAAACTAATCTTTTGCCTGCAAAGATTATCTTTTGCTTGCAAACTTTTCTGTAGAAAAGTTTGATTAGTTTAGTTTATCAACGAGATTGTCGCCTAAACTTTCGTAGACGAAAGTTTAAGCAAAAGTTTAACAGGTGGCACCTGGGTGTTGGGAGGCACCACAAGTAGCTCTTCTCGTACAAACCCACGAGCTGGTACCCCACGATCTTTCATAAGATAATAAAGAACAGGCTCTCCGGGTTTAGTGACTGAACGCCCAAGCCGGTGCACCCGGAGGGACCATACTGGGTCAGTTGCGCGACGACGCCCACCTTCTAGCTCACCTGGCTGGTAGAGGTACCGAACGCCCACGCCCGAGGAGCGTTTGCTCGATGAGACCAACAGGGCGGTCTGCAATGGTAGAGGGCTTTTGTTTTACCGATTTTGCCTTGATGGCTTCTGAGGGCTTTTTTCCGTCAATCTGGTAACCTCTGTGTTCAGAGCTAAGACAACGGCGGGAAGTCGTGCTACCCACTCAGTTGACCTCTCATCATCTGGGAGACGCAGCTCTACCGCATACTGATGCCCAAAGAGCTTTTCTGCTAGAGTTCGGTTGAATCTTTCCACGATGCCCTGCGCTCGATGCAAATCTTTTCACCCGTCGGACTTTGACACCATGTTTCTCCAGAGTTTGGGATATGGAGCCCATAAACTCACGCCCAGGGTCAACCTGCAGCACCTTCGGCCACTTTAAAGGTCCCCGCTTGTAAATGCGGGACAAAGCAGTAGCCACCTCGGTGGATTCCTTTGAAGTCAGTGGTTCAGCTTCTTTATAGCGGCTGGCAACATCAACCACAGTCAGGGCGTATTTGTAAATCTTTCGGCCCCTGGGCAGGCGATCGTGTGGAAGAAACAATAGGTCAGCTTGGTGGACTTCATTAGGCACTGAAATATCAAATTTTGGGCGAGGCACATGGCGAGGGGATGGGAGATATATCTGCCATATAGCTTGTCTCTTGAGCCAATCTTTACTCACATCTTGAGTGACTTTTGCAGCCTCGGCTAGTTTTTGTATGGCCGCAAGTCCCTTCCAGTATCCTTGGGGCTGTAGTACAATGCAGACAGTTTAGTATCCATATAAGTTTACGCCTGCAAAAGTCTAACTAAACTTTTCTGAAGAAAAGTTTTTTTTACAATCAAAAGATTATCTGTAGAAAAAAAAAATCTTTTGCCTGCAAAGATTAGTTTGTGATTGCAAAAAATAACTAAACTAAACCTAATCAAACTTTTCTGTGCAAGCAAAAGATAATCTTTTGCAGGCAAAAGATTAGTTTACTTAACAATCCAAACTTTCGTCTACGAAAGTTTATAGGCTGCGAAGGAAGTAACTCCAAGCCCCATGATAACAAAAGCAATTTCGCGATCACGTTGCTCTGGGGACGGCAAGTAGAAATCTGAGAGTTTGGGTTTTGGTTCTTCTAGCGTGGGGGCCATTGAATCACTGCCAAACTTTTCTGTAGAAAAGTTTATAAGATTGTACTGGCGAATAGCTTCATCAACAATGCGGAAAGTGTGCACGGCATGTCCTTGGCGGCGAAGCTCTTCATAAATCCAGTCTAGGCGTTCGGCCCTCTTGCGTGACCATTCAGACTGCGCAGCTTGAAGTTGTTCTACAGCCTTGTCATGTCGTTTTCGCTCTTCATCGGCACCTGGATCACGCATCATCGAGAACAGAAAATTTGACCCAGAGAACGCAAGTGCGTTCACGACCGCTCCGCCAACAAGCATTACAATAGAAGCCATCAAACTTATATTTATATAAGTTTAGTTTAACTTATATTTGTATAATCTTTTGTATTCAAAAGAGAAAACTTATACATCTTTACTTTAATATGTCTGCAGGGAGTATCCCCTGCTTGACAAGCATGTCTTTAGTGGCCATAGCTAGGCCAACATCTAGTATGACCATGCCAACATCATACGGCGCAAAGTCTAACTTTGGCGTAACACCTTTTATGATTTTTTTACCAAGAGTAGCGTATCCCACGGCAAGTCCACTTACTACGGCGGAGTGGTACACCAAATTAGCAAGCTGTTTACCATCAGTACTGGGGGTAGTCATTTTTGTTATGCAAGTAGGAGATTATTATTGCATATAATGAGGATTAGTTTGTTTGTCTAATATGTTTGTCTTTGATTTTTGAGATACATTTGGTAATTGTTTTGCAGGCGTATACGAAAACTTAGCATATACCACAGCTCCAACAGCTATAACAGCCCCTGCAAGGAGCAAACAATCTTTTGCCTGCAAAGATTATCTTTGCAGGCAAAAGATTAGTTTCTGATTGCGATGAGATTTCACTTTTATGTTCGCGGTCTTTTGTAGATGAAGGATTAAGATTATCTTCAGAAAAACTTTCGTACGAAAGTTTGTTTGAGACTCTGTTTGGCCTTTCGCAGCTGCTCTTTCAGCGCTTCTTGTTTTGCTTTTCTAGCTGCTGCACCTTTGCGGCCAGCCTCAACTTTTTGTGAATCTTTATTAGTCACTCTCTTGACTTTTAACTGCGTCGATGTCGTCTCTAGGTCTTGCGCTGCTGTCATCTCCAGAGCTTGTGCTGCTTCTGTCGATGTCGTTTCCAAGTTTTCTGTCATCTAAACTTTCGTGTACGAAAGTTTTACTTATACTCGTATAAGTTTTGTCTTTAAATTGACAGTGCTTAGCAGTTGTCATCGCTGCTGTAAGCGGGGCTAAGTACATACCATAGCGATAATACAGCTCGCAGCAGGCTGTCGTCAGCGCATGTCCGACAAAGGGGTCCTCCTCGAGGTCTATGACGAGCTGAGGCTTATTTTCGGGTGGAATTGGTAGAAATGTGCTAGCCGCTAGTGCATACATCTGCAGCGCAGACGCCCGAGAGTTTTTGTCATTGAGGCCCCTAGTCGTGCCTCATAGCGGCTATAGTGCTTAGAAATCTCGTCATCACTCATCACATCAAGTTGTGCAAGGGTTAGTCGGGTTCCTATGTATTTTTGGGCTGTGCCGCCAGCCACAATTGCCGCCAGCCGGGTCCGTTTTTGTTCTTGCAAACCAACTTCCGTATACGGAAGTTTGTCTTTTGCTGGCAAATCTTTTGTAGACGAGGTGCAGCTCAAACTTTTGTCTACAAAAGTTTTGTTTAGCGTCGAGACGGTGGTATCGGTGCTTTCATCGGGAACCTCTTGCAACAATTGGTTGATCAAATCATCACAATCCATAATCTTCTGTGAGCAAAAGATTACTTTTGAGATCAAACTTATACTCTGTATAAGTTTATGCGCATGAGTCTAACATACTTGACAAACATCACAAGAACTACTGCCAGATGTATAGTTTGTATGGCTAGCTGTGTTTGCTCCCACATAGAACTTTAGTTTAGCAAGCTATTAAGCTATGTTAACAACTGATAAGCAACCGGCTGAGCAGTCTTTAGTATAAGCTTAGCGTGTTTAGCTTTAGTTTAGCAAGCTATTAAGCTATGTTAACAACTGATAAGCAACCGGCTGAGCAGTCTTTAGTATAAGCTTAGCGTGTTTAGCTTTAGATAGCTGCTGTCTAAGCGCATCTCGCTCCTCTCTCGTCGGGACAACGTCGTTTTCGCAGGCAATCTTCAAAAGAGTCCCTGTCCTTGCAGTGGAAGAGGCCTATCCACTTAGTCTGCTCGCGGAGATCTTTAAGAACCGAGTTATACTTTTGCGTCAAAACCCACACAGATTGAGAGGCGTGGCGACCCGAGAACTCAAGCTCAGACAGCATGACTTTCTTTTGGTCAGAGCTTTACTAGCTGAGCAGTCGTCGATGATGTACAATGTCGGCTCGCCAGCAAAAATCGAGTAAAAAGCTCGCAACCACTTTTGAAGCTGATCGCCAGGGTCGACGATATAGACCTCTGGGTCTGTCCACACCCAGGATCGCTCGTGGTACGTTTTGTTCCAACGAATTGTGGGGCAGAGTATAACGATGTGCGAAAATTCGCCGCAGTAGTGATCTTCGAGAAGGTTTAAGATAAAGACTGTTTTCCCACAGCCAGTCTGGCCACAGATGATGGCGAGTGGGGTAAAAACTTATCCTCGTATAAGTTTTTACTTTTGTCTAAACTTTCGTGTACGAAAGTTTTACTTTGAACTTTCGTTGTGAAAACAATCTTTTGCCTGCAAAAGATAAGTTTGGTTTAGTAGAGCGCACTGATATATCGACCATTTTCGATGTTGAGCTGAGCATCCATGATAACATACAAATACATGTTCAATGTGCCCGCCGTTTCTGCCTTTTTGGTGATCTGGACTGTGACCCAATCACTTGCATTTTCTATGCGCCTGCCGCTGCCGTGCAGTGAGTCATCATCGTTGCTTCTCAAGTCCAGCCATAGGCCGTACTTTGTTGTCAAATACTCTCCTACCGTTACATCAGCTAATGCTAAGTCTTTGGTGACCATTGCAGACGTGGGGTGGCGCTTGGTTGAAGGGCTGCTAGCGAAGTACTTTCGAACTTCATCCCACTGTTGGTACCCGCGCATACCCTGGGCATACAACTGGTTTGGCTTCCTCGACTATGACCTCAACTTTTTCGATCTTGGGGTTATAGAACGATTCTGTATTTCGGTTAAACGCGGTCGCCGCTCCAGCATCCTCGAAGAGCATGAGTATTCCCTTAAAGCTTCGGGCTGGAATATTAAGATTGACGTTCCACAGCGTATCACTCTTGTTGAGGGTGACCTTTCGGTGGCGCAAAATGCGGTCATACAAGATGGCAACTCGCGCAGTATACTGGTTGCGAATCATTCGGGCTAAGTTTGGCTCGCTCATAATTTCAAACTCGAGAGAGATGTTGTCGATGACGTAGCTAGCATCTGTATCACCTGTTGCCATTATAACGCGGCTGTAGTCATTAAAGGTAAGCTCGTACTCCAATCGGTCACCAAGGCCTGACTGGAAGAACGGCATGTGGCTCTCCAACAGTTCAAAGTCTAGTGGAATGCTAAATCTGTTGCTGTATGCATCTGCAACAGCCTTGTCTTGCGCCGTAGAACTATCACCATCTCCGGCGCCCACCCTCAGTTTAAGCATGTTAGCGTCTTCCGCCACATCAATACCCTGGTAGACCTGAGACCGGCGCTCTCCCAACGTTTTCCAAAGGTCGGTGTAGCAGCCGATAACATCGCTGTCATCTATAGACATGACCTCATTACCACTGATCCTGATTGTCTTTTTCTTCACAACGGCTTGGCCAAGGTTTTGAACCACTGTTCGATTGTCGTCGGTCGAGGTGAGGGCGATGGTAAATGCGAGGCGGGCTGTTCCAGGAACAATCACATCCTGGGCGCCAAGGTTGGGAAAGCGGACCAAGAGCTGCTGATTTTGGTCGATAGTGGAGGGGTTGTTGGTTACAACCACGCTCTGCCGTATGCCTTTGATCCCGAGTGGATCCCGCAGGCTTCTAAGAGGATTCAGTTTGCGTCCGTACTTTGACGATGCCATTCAAACCAAACTTTATCTTTTGTCTATTAAACCTTGGCGAGTGTTCAATATAAGTAAAGCCAACCTTTGTATTCAATATGGCAGAAGGTGGCTTTGAAATGAATGATTTTGATGCACCCGAAAAACAACCAGAAGTCGAAGAAGAAACCAGTTTTATTTCCCTGAACCTCCTATCGGGGCACCCTTAGATGGGCTATCGGCTAATGAATACGGCGACCGCATCAACCAAGCGCGCGACGACATCCGTACAGACGAGTTGCGAGAACAGCGAGACCGTTTAGTAAATGCTTTCTATGAGGAGATAGGTCTAAACAATGGCCCTCGACCTACGATCATAGAATACAAACGGTTTCAGGTCGGCGAAGATGGTAAAACACTTTACTGGGTAGAAGGTGATAAAAGGTTCGGATGAGCGCTACTAAAGGCCCTAAAAGTTTTTAGGATTGGGTACTATTGCCCAAAGTTTTGGCTCTGGGGGCTCCAGAGCTATTCGAGATTTTCTCAACCTGCCTGGGTACGACAGTACACTGCGTCGTCATTCTCGACCTACCCTTCGCGAGTTAGAAAAGGTTGCTGATAAAGCACAAAATGCAACACAAGCAGATGGTGATGTACTAGATCAGACAGTCAATGTTTTAGATGATTTAGTTATTAGTATGTCATCTAAGCCGCCTACTGAGGAAGAAAATCTTTTGCCTATGAGAGAGATTCTAGGGCTTGACAAAGCCCTGAAAACTTTGCGTGCCACAAAAGCGGTGCAAGAGAGCAAAGTAGTTTCTCTCCAGCAGCTACTCGAGGGCTATCGCGAAGAGCTTAAGCAACCCGGGACAACTGAGCGAGCGGACCAAATCGAACGTGAAATTACAAAAGCCGAAGATGATCTCGCAGCGGCTCGAGACAGCGTTGATGTCCTCAACCAACAACTTCGGTCACAGTTCCGCCAAATTCGTGAGACCATATCTAGCGTTCTAGATAAAAACAAATCTCTGGCCGATCGGCTACGGACCCTGTTCCGCGAGCAGGGTGTGACCATAGCCACCATTATCACTGCACTGGGCTTTGCCATCAGCACTCTGGTTCTTGCCTTGACTGGTGGGCCAGCTGGCGGGGTTACACCGCCAACACCTCCCACGCCCCCCGCAAGTAAAGATGGGGTAAAAGAGTGGGCGAAAAAACATTTGCAAGCTCTCGGGCGCCTTCTAGCCCAATTAGCTGGAAAGGCTGCAGCCGCACTACCGGGCATCATCGGAGGCATTATATCGTGGCTCCTCAACCTCTTGAGTAAAACTGCTGGCTGGCTCGCGGGAAACCTATGGGCAATAATTGTTGCCATTGGCGGTGTACTGTTAACTTTAATCTTTTATAAATAATAAACTTTGGTAGACAAAAGTTTTTTGTAGACAAAAGTTTTTTGTAGACAAAAGTTTTAGCGTACAGCGAGCCAACCGAGACCAAGAGCAACGCCACCAACAACAAGTGCAGTTCGCCCATCATAGTGCGCTAAACTTTCGTCTACGAAAGTTTGTCTTTCATCTACGTCGATATCAGGCTGTGCCAAAACCGGTCCCATCAAACTAACTTCCGGAGTTTGAGCTAGGTGTGCTGGCCTTGCAGGAGGCCCCTCCATATCCTTTACAGGTAACAAATTCTCGACAACTGCATTTATACCGTTGTTAAAGCCCAAATTTTGCCCCTGCTCCGCGATCACAATCTCGTTGTTGTAGTCCTGAATAGTTCCAATCTGCAACTCCATGTTGCTGGGAGCCATATACAAACCAATTCCGAATACATAGTCAACCTTAGAGCGGGCGTATCGAAGCATGTCTTGGTAGCGTGCCACCGCACTCGGGAGATCTACAGGGCTTGAGACTGCATCCTCAACATTCGCTAAGAACTGTTTCTGGGTGTCAAATGCGGCACCGGTGCCAATAATACTCGAGCGAATCTGCGCCTGTGCGCCTAGGATAGCCCACACGTATGTTCGGATAGAGTCGTTGATTCTTTCAACCCCAGGTTGGGTAAAGCCCTCCGACTTGTCGAGAACAAATGTTGTCCATGCTTGGTCTCCTTCTGGCCCCTGACCGATGTAGTCGACGCTGAACGTGGCTGGTCTATCACCAAAGCTCATGCGGTCTTTTCTATAGTCGTTCGACGAAACACCGAAGCTGGGGTTAAGACCCCCACTAGCAACCAAATCGTTGCTCACTTCTTTAATAGAGAGCACTGAACCTTTCCACCAATGATACGGCGTTCCAAGACCACTATTTTGGTTGATGCTCTGCCGCCAGTCGGTGTGCGGTGAGACACCAAACTCCGCGCAAATTTGCTCATATACCCTCTGGTTGTATGGGGTATCAAAGGCATCCCAAGTGTCATCCTGTGGGAGTGGCACCTGCATCCCTTCAAGAATCCTTCGCACCTGGTAGTATACGTGAAAGCGGTAGACTGATCGCACCATCGGGACTTTAGAGCTAAGATGGTCTTCTGCAGAGACACCGCAACCTGTGGTAGCACACCACACTGCAAAGTTAATCTTATTTTGCCAAAATTTCATCGGGTTTGAGCTCCACGTGTCCACTACATCATCACTTTGTACGTGTGGCAGCCTATACCGCTCCGCCGACAATATATCCGGAAAGACGGTGTCAAAGCTCGCCACCCCCGTATCAACCTGTATTGTAACATTTTGCAATACGAGTTGAGATTTTGCGGAGTATACCCCACCTGTTTGGTAAGATGCATCTGTGTTAAAGCTATAAGCTTGGTTAGACATAACTGCACAAACTTTGCTTGCAAAGTTTAAGTTATACTCGTATAAGTTCAAAAGATTATTTGCAAAGTTCGCTATGTTTGTTACACAAACCAATATTCAAAAGAGAGAAGCGCCGCTCCTCCAACCCGCAATTAACAATGTAAATAGTAAACTCTGTGTTGCCCTAAGAGAGTTGCATTTTAAAAAAACTAACACTCTTGATGTTGACTCTACTGTTGATCTTAAGTTTGACAGTAATAATAATCTTAGTTATACCTCGATTAAAGTTGTTCGAGGAATGTACACCTTTGAAGATATACAACAGTTTTTCAAAGCAAATATACCCCAAATAGGACTCCAAATGAACAAAACAACGGGGTTTGTCAGTATCAATGTCAGGAGTGTTTCTATGTTTTTTAAATTTGATGATGCAATGTGTTCACTATTGGGCATTCTCTCTAATCTTTTTGACGGTCATTGGTTCCAAGGAAGAGTAGATGGAATTAGACCCTCAAGGTTCCATACCCCTAACCTGGTTTCTATACACCTCAATCAACTTGATGCGGCTTCTAATACTATTGATGGCGCCCCCTCGTCGCTGCTAACCATAACCCCGTTCAAATCTGAAAGCAGTGTAAACATTAACCTTGCTTACCCTATGTACAAAAAACTTAAAACAGGACACATATATAAACTAAACTTTCTCGTGTTAGATGAATATGGTGAGGATATGCGTGACAATCCTATCTCTATGACTGCAGTACTTGAAATTAATCTTTTGCAAGCAAAAGATTAGCTGTGTTGAAGCTATAAGCTTTGTTTGGTATAACCGCATTAACAATCTTTCGTAGACAAAAGATTAGTTATGTTTGTGACACTAACCGATATTCAAAATGAAGAAGCGTCGCATCTCCAGACTGTAATCGATAATACAGATGGCAAGCTCTATGCTGCCCTCAGAGGTTTGCATTATGAGGTTAGCCATCGAAATATTGGGCATTCAGCTGGAATTTTGTGGCGTTCTAACTTGGATGATAAACCTCGAAAGATTATGATCCCTGCTGGATTATATACCTTTGAATACCTACTAAATCTGTTCACAAAAGAGCTGCCCCAAGTATCGGTCGAGATAGATAAAGCAACAAATCTAGTCATGTTCAGCATTCCAACGGGCGGAGCCTTAAAAATACCCTCTGATATACGCCGCCTGTTGGGTATCAGCGAAAAAGGTTGGATTGATGGGAAATACGAGGGAGACAGACCCTCTAACTTCGATATTCACAAGTGGGTATACATACACCTCGATCAACTTTCTACAACCTCCAACATCGTTGATGGCGCTCCTTCAACACTACTAGCCATAACCCCAGCCGCACCCAAAGGTGTTATAAACATTAATCCTATTTGTCCTATGTACAAAAAACTTGAAGTTGGGCACATACATCAATTGAACCTTCGCGCGTTAGATAAACATAACCTGTTGCTACAAAACCATAGCAAACCCATAACTGTTGTGCTTGAAATTCGAGAAAATGCTTAAGATACCAACAGCTCCTACCATCGAAACAACTGAGCGATTGTATCCCGTTCTTGAGCCTGAGGACAACAACACAGGCTCTAATTATCGCCTGACTGAAATCCGCAACCTCGAACGCAAACTTGAAAAAGAGATAGAAGACAGAAGTAAGCTGTACAAAAAGTACCGTAGATCTATCAATATCGTTGATGGTATTGACACAGTGTTGATTCTATCATGCCTTGGAATGGGAGCTACTGGTGTAGGATTGCTCTCCACAATCATAGCTGCGCCTATTGTCATTGCACTTGAAGCAGCTGCAGGTGTTTGTGGTCTTGCCGGTATTGCCGGTAAGTTCGTCTCTCGGCGGCTCCTTGTAAAAGCTCAAAAACACGATGAGATTCGTGTTCTCGCTCTATCTAAGCTCAACAGCGTTTCAGATGTGATCTCACAAGCGCTACAAGATGGGCACATCTCCCCTGAAGAGTTCAAGCTCGTAATAAACGAAATAAATAAATATCGACAAATAAAAGCTGATATTCAGAAAAAAGCCGCAAAGTATACGCAGCTCAAACCAACGAAGTAGCAAAAACGAGCTGATGGCGAAGCCCGAGCTTCAATAATGAAAGAGCTTGCGGCAACGACACTGAAATAAAGTGCGGTTGCTTTGCCAGTTTTAAATTCAGCCGTGGTAGCAAACTTAACGAACCTCCACCCAGTTATTCACAAACGTAAACGTCTACAGTTGGGTTCACTCATTGTGTATACCGTGCTACACTCCATCGTGTTCAACCTTCGTAGACGAAAGTTGAAGCGTTAAGGTTGAAAGTCGCTGGCTGTGGGTCGAGCCCGCCAAGAGAGCGGGGCGAGCCCTATTAAAACCTAATTTTCGTATACGAAAATTTAGTAGAACCCCATGTGCTTTATTTGTATATATACCCCAACCCAAAAGTGGTCTAGAACCAGCAGCCCACCAAGAGAGCGGGGCGAGCCCTATCAAAAAAGCTGGGAGCAAACCCCATGTGCTCTATTTGTATATACCCCCAAGCAAGGTGGTCCAGAACCCCATGTGCTCTATTGATATATACCCCAACCCCATGTGCTCTGTTGATATATACCCCAACCCAAAAGAGCACGGGTAGGTGGTCCAGAACCCCCATAGTTCATACTACTCATGCTAGTTACCCTTGCAATGTTAAGATGCTTAAATTGAGTCTATTCTGTTGGTATCCGATGGGCCATCAACGTAGTCTGATGTTCCAGAATCTGTCTTGTGGTGATAAGTTCTTTCTATGAGTAGGTAAATGTTCCATGGTGATAGGACGTGCAACCATATGTACAATGTTAACAATACATATACATGTAGGGCAATACAGGCAGTTAAAATGTTTTCAAAATTGTACAATACGGTGTATATCAAGGTTTCTAGTATATATATCTTTAAACCAATTCAACAAGCATTTTAGCATTGCCATTTGTATAGACTGTGTAAGTCTTGAGTGTATCAGAAAAAGAAAACACGTCAAATGAAGAACATATTTTTTTCTGAAATCAAATCTATATTTTAAATTATGTCAACAAAAGAACAAAAATACTCACTAAAATTTTTATAAAATGAGTTGTAGCTTTTAAAATAAATACACAAATAATTTGTAAATTTTTAATGAAACAAAATTAAAAATTCTGGGACAAGGATGCTTACTTTTTAGAAATTTATTTTGCATTGAGTACCATTATGTATTGATTGCATTACGCGTAAATTAGCACCCGTGTAAGCTTGCATGCCACGCGTATGTTTAAACACTTCTCACCATGTTAATATCGCATGTTTAAATATGGCCATGTGATCTCCTCTCAACCAATAAGAATGGATAAATTTTCCCGGTATTTATTTAGAATGTGATTCTTACAAGATTATCTGCTTGAAGCCAATGCCTACATGGTGAAATACGTGATGAGTAAATGAACACAGAATGATTTAGAGCATGAACGTACAGGCAGAAATGTTGCAAAAAGGCAGAAAAGAAATAGTTACTAGTTATTATGAATGTTTTTATCTTCCCAGATGGAACTGATGAAGACGGCTTTAGTAGTTCATATTGATGTTGGCACTGCACCAGGGCAACAGCTAGTACGCAACACACTCACTTCTATCTCAGGCATTAATGATACAAGATGGCATGGGGTGGCTCTTCATTTACGAGATGGGTAAGGAATTTGCCCCAGTTTGTGCTGTCTGGCACAGGGCGTGCAAATTTTCAGTTCCAAAATTTAAATCTTACCTGTAACTGTAAGATGCTACTAATTTCACCTCCTCAACATTCCATAGCAGAATACCACATGTACATGGTGCAGGGTTGGACGTCAAATATTCTTCTTTAATCTGTCATTTTGATGCAGTTATCTAACTCTCAATGTTTATCACTCAAGCTTTTCAAATAAATGTTTGTGTGGGCATTGATCACACAGACAGCAAGTTTTAAAATGTGAAAGTCACTTTTACACATGCCATGACCTAGTGGAGAGCAAAACTCCAAATGCCTGATAAAAATTTGTGTTTTTTGTGGGAGTTTGTTTTAAAAAAAACTAGGATGAACTTGCAACGAGAAAATGATAATGCCAAAAATATACCAACATTTCCTGGCCTTAACCACTTACTTCCTGAACAACTTCGTTTCACTCTTACAAAAAGGGACACAATTTACTGGCAATCATGCCTCGTCTGGGGGTTATTGTGTAATCCCCAATTCCAGACCTACTGTATATCCTGTTGTACAAATATGGCATACAAGAATGGACAGGCTGCCACCATTTTTTAATCATTGTATTTGGCTCAATAGGAGAGTGCTTACTCATTTTTGATCACATGACAACATCAAATCTCGATGCTTATGATGAGAACCTTTGTTGTCTTTTCTTTGTCAAGTCAGGGTTTCATTGGATAACGATTACTCCAGAGGAGCTCTAAAAAGTTCTGAAAACTAATACCGCAGGTGGGCACAGAAAAATACCAACCCCAATTGGGTAAAATGTCAATGTGAGTGTTTGTGTATGCATAGCAGGTATTGATTGAGAATATGAGAGCCAGATTATAGCATGATGACAGTTTAAAGAAGAATATTTGACACCGATGAGATAAAATGTATTCCATGTACTAATGTTCATGGGTCAAAATTAGTAGCTACCCACAGCTAAGATTTCTACAGAGAAAAGAAAATTTACACAAAAGTAAAATTCCTCCAGGGCTAGGTAAGGGATTAATTTTTCCATACTCTTCTAACTTGAGATACCTGTGATCTCAAATAGCAAAGTGGGGGTTAAAATTGTTGCGAGCCCCATGCATAAGACAAGGGGTCTCAGTGGAATGAGTATTACCAGAAGAGTCATGCTTACTAAGTTTGACCAGTTAACACTGTGTTCCCGCAAATCCTGTAATAAAATTGGCATTTAAATTCATCTGGCAAGAAAATAAGAGTACATGTATGTGTTGCATTGCAGGGTTTGTACATTTGTTGTGGACGGTGTTGGTTCCACTTTAAAATACTCTTATGAGCTATCAGCCAGTACTTCGGTGTATCTAGGTGGAGGATGGAGAGGTCAGGGTACAGGTATGTGTGATATTAGGATTTGGGGCTATAGGTCCATGGTTTATTAGATGAATACAATGATGTCTAATTTACTTGTTGAAGGCATAGCTAAGCAAGAAACCATTATTCAGATCAGATGAGATAGAGTGAGAACCACTAGTTTTTTGTGTCCAGAAAAGATTTTAATTATTATACACCCGGTTCAGATAGGCGCTCCAGTGTCGCGCCAAACCAAATACATAAGGAGCGACTTTGGGCCGGCCCAAATAAATTTCGGTTTCAGACAGGTGAACTAAATGTAAATTGGCTGGAGATAATAGTGCAAAAACAAAAACAAAAATGTGCCAAACACCCGCAAACAATAATAGCAGGACACTAGGTTGCTGAACATGTTTTATTCTAATCAAAAAAAGTGCTCAGTACCACGGTAATAGGGTGTTCCATCCTACTAATTGTAAACAACAGGGTCAACAACAGGCGTCCGTTTTGCTGTGTATTATTTTAGTTAAAATTTTTAGTAAAAGAAAAACCAAAAAACCTTGTTATTAACAATGGGGAGCCAATATGTGAAAAAAAACACTCCATGCTATACAATTATTTTAATAGCTGAACGGAGAAAAAGAAAGCATAAGATGAAGCATTAAGCTACCTTTTTTCTAATTAACATACATTAACATACAATTTGCATTACGTTCGGCTCATGACAAGATCGACATCTGAAACCAAGACGCTTCAGAGTCGTTCCGAACGACTGCAACAGTCGATCTTTCGACTTCCAGCGCATCCAGTCACTCCTAACTGTTTCAGACGTCGAACTTTTCATGTACATTAATTCAGTAACTTGGTTCATCGGGACTCTTAGTGCCTGTCTGAACCGGGCACTGTGCCACCCAGCACATATTTCCCCAAGAATAAGTCAGAATATTGTTGAGTTGTGCATTGACCTCAGACACAGTGAAGCTGCTGAAAAGGACTATCAAATATATCACAGAGAAAGAACACAGTCAAAAGGCCATCCAACATAATGCATGTTGATAACCCCATAGCATAAACAGTTTTAGAACTTGGGCCTAAATCCATGTGTCCGTATTGCATATTGCGTGTAAATGAAAATACACACCAATTAAGCAACAAGCACACGTCCATGATTTTGGTTATGTCCATAGATATCTACCGTAATTTCCTGCGGATAAGGCGCTCGGGGATAAGACGCAGGTCCCTTAAATCACCAGAAAATATTTGAGGCTCAACAGATAAGGCGCACCGCCGCATAAGACGCAATCTTCAACATTAAACACGCTCGTGAAGTAACATACTGCTTGTACATCAACACATTCAGGGGTCATTGTGATGGTATAAGCACACTTCATCATAGCGCAAAGGGATCATAATTTTATAATTACGAAGACGAGTAAAACATCACTGTTACTTTTTCTTTATTATTTTGTCCAAGTTCGTTTTAAAGATTTTTTTCAACCGTAGCTTCGCAGGTTTTCGTTTTACACAACGAGAGCGCGCAGATAAACGTTTTCCCAACGTTTCCCAATGAATTGGCTGCTAGTCTTTGCTATCTAGCTTTTTTGAATACTACAATACATACAAGAACCAATGAACGCTGGAGGGCACTTTCTTGTTAATGCTTTCACATCACAGACATAATAATACCTTATTATAATGTCTGCGTTTCACATTAGGAATGTACGCCCTCTGTTGGCGAAATTCACGATAACATTAAAAAACGACTTGTTTATTAAAAACTAGTACCTGTCATGTGATATAGCTGTGTACTGTGTGCAGCATGCATTGATCGTCGCTCATTCGCGACGGCCAATGACTTCGCTCTTCGGTAAGTTTCGTCAAAAATGTGAATGGTTTAGGTTTTATTTTAAGAAAAATGTAGATTTACCCTGGATGAAATAAAGGAACTATTTTGCAGTTTAAATGTAAGATTTCACATTGTAATCATCAAAATGAACTCAATCGAAATCAGATTAAGGCGCATCGGAAGATAAGACGAAGTGACTTTTTTGTACCTTCGAAAGTCAGATAAGACGCGTCTTATCCGCAGGAAATTACGGTAAATACACTTATATTGGTTTATGAACTTACATGTACCATGCTGAGGTTCTAGTGAGACAAAAGTAGACAAGATCCGGCCGAGTTCGTTATTAAAAGTAGAAATGCTATACCATCAGACTATAATTGCATATTGTTTTGTGCGCTAGATGGCGGTCCATTTTTGAAATGTACAATATGTACACATGGATTTTAGGAATACGCAATACGTTTACGCAATACGTTTAAGCAATATGCAATATGCAAACGGACATTTGGCCTTAGACATCATTCATGCCTTCCTGTCTTTACCACACAAAAAACTAGTGCCCTAGTAATGATGGCCCCATAACATGAATAAATTGGTCAATGTGGGCTGCCTACAAAGCAAAATTTTATGTTGAAGCGGCATTGTTATACTTTGTATAATAATAAGTGTAACAATGTTGTATCTTTTAGAACCAAAGTAGCTATAATCTTGTCCCAAGGGAATGTTGTGAGAGAAGAGAGCATGGAGGAAGGAATATAGAGAGGGAGAGGGGAGACAGTAGGCAATGTCTGGCATGTGGGTCATTTCTGGTTAAAGTAGATAGTCTCAATAAATTGTTGTGTGGGCTTGGCAGGACCGACTCCTAATGTGTTTTAGAAATCCAGTCTGCAATTTGTCACCTGTGGGCATGTATTTGTTTTAATTTGTTGATAGGAGGTTTTTGAGGATTTTACACTTTGGATCTGTGATTGTGAAAAGTGTATGAATCACTGAAAATTTTTAGAGGAGTTTAAATTCATGTCAATACAATTTGTTTAATTTGTTCTCCAAAATGATATCATTGACACTAATAATAATAAAATTGGTATTATTGATCTGTGCATTTGATTTCAAAAACCCTTCTAAAAAATACAAAAATACATCATTCAAAAATCAACGTTTAACATTTATCATCATGTGATGATTATTATACATAACATTGCAATTATGTCCTGTATACAGAATGTTGTCTTTAGCTTTTTCCAAACACAAAATAGCACTTCAGAATACTGATTTTTGCTCCACAATCACCTCCAAATCAAACAGTTTTGTTGCACCTGGGCCTCCTGGAGGCCCTAGTGGGTCCCCCGCCATAAACCGCTGTGCTCCACTTGCTCCGCTTGCCTTTGATGGACTTCAAAATTTTGGATATATGAGCCAACCACTGAAATTGTTCTAGTTACTACCTGTACAATACTCTTTAAAATTGTGAGTTGGTTAACTATTGTTTTGAGTTTGTAAGTGATGTATTTTGAATATTTGCCCAAATTGTTGCCCATAGTGTAAAGACTTAAACAAATTGTTTGAAGTAAATTTTGTATATTTTAAACTATAAACCATAGATCTGATGGCTTATTTAATTGAATGTTTCTTTGTAGGTGTTAAGGGATGTGTTCGTCACATAGTATTTCAAGGGCAAGAGGCGATAGCTACACATTTGATCAATACAGCTGCAGCTAATGGTGTCTTATTAGACAACTGCCCTTTGTCCAATCCTTGTGCTGCTGGTGAATTTGTTTGTCTACATGGAGGAACATGCAATACCATCACAGGAGGTGCTAAATGTAACTGTGAAGGCACAAACTATGTAGGAGCAATGTGTAGCTATTGTAAGTAACCTAGTTTACAAAGTATTGGGTCAATCTAAGGTTTAGGTTTATTTCATTTTTAAAGAGATGCTCTAAGGTCAAATTAATTTTTGTGATGCACTCATTTTTGATAGATAGAGTCCTTATGAAAGTGGAAAACAAATAACAAGTTTCTGTCCTCATGTTAAAAAGGTCTAAAATTTCATTTTATTTGGTACTTTTTCATTGGATGGCAACAATAACATTGGTCGATACATTCCACACAGAAATGTTTTTGTGTGTGAAAAGGTCAAATTCAATGCTGTTTTGAAATCTTCTGTTCCTACTTCAGACCATCATTAAAGAATTGTGTGTAGAAGGGCACCCAGGTCTAGACTCGTCCAGCATGACCCAAAACAGCAGTCCAAACCAATAAGAGCAGAGTATTTCCTTTATGAAAATGATAATGGCAGTTGTCTTATTATGTAATCCACATAAATGATTCGTAATATTCAGTGTACATACAAATGTACATACTTCTAATTTTTGGATTTGCATTTTTGTATGTTTATCTTTTTGTTGACTGGTTTTTATCTGCTTTACTTATTGTAAAAGATTTTATAACAAGATTTTGACTTTTTCTCCCCGAACAAAGATGTTGACAAAATAGAAAAACTGCCTACTAAGGGCTAGATGGCTCAGTTGGTGGAGCACTGGCACAATAATCCGAAGGTCGCAGGTTAAAATCCCGCTCTAGTCAAGTTTTCTTTGTTCAACCCAAAATTAATGGAATATTTTTTTAGTAAACGGAGTTCAATTCAATTAAATTCAATTCAAATGAACTAAAAAAGTCCCTGGACAAAAATTTCCAGACCCATATGTGTTGCAATGTGACTTTATTGGATGTTTTTGGATGCCGGAAATTTATTGCATTGGAAGGGTATCAAATACAATGGCATTTTACACTGGTTTAACATAAGGTTAGAGACTTATAATTGTTACTCACTTTCATATTGACTCTATCGATTGGAAAATGAGTGCATTACACAACTGAATTTGATCATACAGCCTTTCTTTAGGATTCAATGTTTCTACATGTATATGAAACAGGCTTTTGCACTTTAACCGGGCATCTGTTTTTTCCTACGTTACGCCTTTTCCAAGTTATGCTTTGTTTGATTTGTAAAAGTATACTTTTTGTATTTCTCTTCCTGACTTTTCTTTGAAGCAAGAATGATTATATCGTTGTATGAAAAACTGAGAGGCTATTCCTGAAATAATCCCAATTACAACGACAGAATACCCTGTGGGTCGCGTCACATTAATTTATTATAAGAAAGTACATGTACCAAAAATAAACGGTCACATTAATTTATTATAAGAAAGTACATGTACCAAAAATAAATGGTCTATCTGGTGTAGAACACTTGTGAGGAACTTGGTGATGAAGCTGAAAAGGGGATTGAACAGGAAACAAGTTTTGCTACAGTTTAAAAAAAGTGCTTAAAGGGGCTGAAGATGATGAGGGGGAACTTGAAGTGAAATCTTTGATCAGATGAATTACGCTATCCTGCAGGCTCTCTATTTCATTTAATTTCATTTCATTTCATTTATTAATTCTGGTTGTGAAGCCAAGGACTCTCAGAAAAGTGAAATTAATCATTATACTAGCCAAGAACCCAATTGAGAAAAGACAAAGAAGGAAAATTCAGTTTTAGATTCTGCTCAGAGCAGGACTGGGAATGAATATGTAACTGTGAGTGTAAAGTTGGGTCGATGCAATCCAACAAAGAACTCCGACAGAGGCAAAGTGTATAAACTGAAGAAACTTGGGAGGTTAACTTCTTACAACTTGCATCTTTCGGAGTCCAGTGGCCAGGGCCCAATTTCATAGCACTGCTTAACGGTAAGCAAATATTTGTGCTAACTGTAGCAGAAAAATTTGCTCGTTCATAAGCGTATTTCACAGGTTAGCAAGAAAATTAGGCGGCCATCTTGCGCGTTCACCATGGATTTGCATTGTTACGTCATTCATTTTCATACAGTAAGCACCGCAAGGTTAGCATGCCTTTTCGTGTACTTATGGTTAGCAGCGCTATAAAATGGAAACTAGCTCTGTAAGCACAAAATCGGCCGTTAAGCAGCTCTATGAAATTGGGCCCAGGTGCTAAAACACTTGGGCAACTCTTCCTGAGTGCTCCATAATAACAATAATAATAATAATAATATTAATAATAATAACTAGTTTTTGTAAAAGCGCTTTATCTACGGGTGTCTGAAAGTGCTTATCATTATTTTTTAAGACATGGTTTGAATCTTTTGAATTATGAGACCCATTTATGTAGCACCTTTATAAGGGTTTACAAGGTGCTGTGGCGCACTCGGCAGCCACTGCCAGAAATACAGGGGCAAACCCCTTCTCTTAGCAATTAGTGTTCTTTTACAGGCCTTACACAACACCTGGGTCCTGTGAGTTTGCTTTGTGCTTATTTGATTAAAAGAAGTGAAAATTATGAACAGAATGATTTAATATTTATTCAATTTTTAAGTTTATGAACAACTTGACAAAGATATTATACTGAGAAAACGATAAAATAGAAGACATAAAACTGGATACATTTCTATCTACAGTGTAAGAAACTGATGATTGATCAATAGCTAAAGTCATGTTTGTATTGCTTCTTGTCGCTCACCCACACTGCTTATATTTTGATTAGCCAGTCTCATTCCTAGTAACCATGTTTGTAATCAGATTGTCAAAACTTAGTAAAAACATAAATGCCAGTTTCTCAAGGGAAAGTTGTTTTCCAAGATCCCATCCTCTTTTGTATTTTACATGTGATTGTCTGATTTATCTCAGCAATGTACAAACAGAGCTGTGCCGAACACTACTACTCCGGGGATACTGAGTCTGGGGTTAAGATGGTTGATTTGGATGGACAAGGGCCACTCTCTGCAACTTACGTTAACTGTAGTTTCAGGTAAGAATGCAAACAATAAAGTCTATATCTTTGATCTTCCTGTATACAGTAAATCTAACAGACATTTTTATCATTGTAGCTTTTTACAATTAGAAAACAAACAACTTAATGGATATCTGCTACTGAGTCATTGATCGTGAATGTTAACAAAGTGATCAGTGACGAGTAGCCCTTGTGGACATCTGTAGGATGTCTTTTAATGCCTGACTTTAAGACTAAAGATCCTAACAAGAATTTGCATTTTGAAGATTTTGATGTTTTGAAGATGAGTAGAAAGATAATTGTTTTGTGGTAATTTTATCAAAGTTCCAGCTGGACTGATTATAGTATTATGCACACCATTGACAGATTAAGTTAACAATTAACAACAATTAAAATTTATAAGACGCTATTCCATCAAGATCATAGCGCACTAGAAAGAAAATAACATGGAAAAAGGTGAGTCTTAAGGACTTTACGAAAAGCAGATAGAGTATTAGATTCCCTAATGACAGTAGGGAGATTGTTCCAAATCATTGGCCCAGCCACACTGAAAGCCTTTTGACCTAGAACTTTGTTTGCTCGGGGAACATTCAAGCGAGTGATGTCAAGTGTGGACCGAAGGAATCGTGGAGGAGTGTAATGTGACAGTAAAGTGGTAATATAACAAGGTGTAGCTTTGTTCAAGCATTTAAAAACTAGAAGAGCAATTTTAAAATGGATTCGTTCTCTAATTGGTATAGCCAATGAAGTTCCCTAAGTGATGGGGTAATATGTTCTCTCAAGGGTGTGGAACATATTAAACGAGCTGCACTATTTTGTAATCTTTGAACTCTGTCCAATTCATATGACGTGGCACCAAATAAAAGGAGATTGCCATAGTCAATACGAGAGAGGACTAAAGCTCTGACAACATGATGGAGAGTATCCTTATCAAGGTACCATTTGATTCTCCTTATGTTACGTAGTTGAAAATTTATTGATTGGCAGAGGCTAGAAACCTGCTTGCTCATTGTCATATGAGAATCAAATTTTATTCCTAAATTGCGGACAGAATCAGTAGGGTCAATCGATGTATCACCCATATGCAAAGATATCTTCGGCAGTTTCTTAAGGTTTTGAGGAGTACCAAGCACAATGAACTCGGTTTTATTTTCATTGAGCTTTTAGCTTGTTAGAAGTCATCAAGGTTTGAGCATCAGTAATACACAGCTGCAGTTTCTCAATGGCAACTTGCCAAGCACCAGGTATTCTAGGATCAAAGGAACAATACAGCTGTGTATCATCGGCATATAAATGAAAGTCTATGTTATGATGACGTATGATATTGCCAAGTGGGAGGGTATAAATTCCAAACATCAAGGGACCTAATATGGACCCCTGGGGTAGCCCATACTCCAAATCAACTGGATCAGAGTATAGGTTCTGAATGGATACCCGACTTTGTCTACCCAAGAGATATGATTTGAACCATAGTGCAGTATCTGAAACGCCTAAATCATCCCTCATTCTGTCAAGTAAAATATCATGATCGATGGTGTCAAAGGCAGCAGACAAGTCTAATAGCACTAGAAATACAATATTAGACCTATCCATTGCTTTAAGAACGTCATCCTGAACCTTCAAAAGAGCAGTTTCAGTACTATTGTGTGTTTTATAAGCGGACTGATAGAGCTCATCATCAAGGTTATTGATTGACATGTGTTGCTTCAGTTGTTTAGCAGCAGCTTTCTCAAAGTTGATTTTAATAATGATATAAGAGAAGTTTCGTCTCCGTGTTTACTTTAATAACTGTTCATTTTCCCATCTTGATCATTTTTAAGTAGTGAATAGTCTTGACAATCTGGATGAATGAGCCTTCAACCATCTGGCCATTGCAATGTATAGTACGGTGACATGTAATCAACTCTTTCAGTGCATTGGCATAACAAGTATAAAAACATTTACACAAGAATAGGAAAAAAGGTATTTTGACCATTAGCACATATATTTGAAATCAAGCCTGAGTACGTTTTCAGTCAAGTAGTAAGTACGTGACTTCGAGTACAAGTAATTTGTAAGTCCAGTATCAAATATGGACTTTGCGAGCCGAGATTGAGAAAAACAGTACTCTAGTAGTACTATTACCGAGTATGAGCCTATAACACTGTCCTTCACTCTACTACCGATGTCCTGGGTTTTGTTTGTTGCTTATAGCAGACTCTTTCGAGCCTTAATTCATCAAAGTAACAAGATCACTGATTGGTTCAATACTATCTAGATCTGCTAAATTTCCAACACCTTTTTAGCTCCCTCCATTTTACTCTACCCTCCCAATCGACACATTCTAACATCAGTCCCTTGATCAGCTGATGGGGCCAGCGCTACTTCTCCTCATGACTGGCTTGCATTTACACAAGCACATTACCACCCATGGTATTAATTTTTTCGGAAAACCCAGACTGAAATTTGTTTTCATGAACATTTTCTTCAAAATGAATTCATGATTAAACGAAGTAAAGACAATAAACATTTTCAGAAAATGCACCTAGACGTACTTTTCTATTTTCCGCATTTCAATGGTTTTCGAAGGTTCCAGAACAAGCTCCAGTGTCTCAAAAAAAAAAGTCTATCTAAAAACATGGACATTACATGTACATGTACAAATTACATTTTACCTCCATTACAAGATTGGAAATTTTCCAAAAAGTTCAAAAAGTCTGTTTAGCGTTTGACTTTATTGAAGTTATTTGATTCATGCCTATCCATCAGATAATTTGTGTTGGAACGATACATGTACATCACTTTTTCGAATTTCACTTGATCCTTCTCTTCCCCATCTCATTTTGATTGGCCTGTATAGCCTGTTGTGATCTTTACATGACAGGATGACAAGGATTTCAATTGGATTTCAATCTTTATTATTTCTCATCTTTATTATTTGTCTGGAGAGAGAGCACTTCAAAGTTCACAGTTCATTGTGATATCAACACATAGCATTCATAATAATTATAAATTAATAATAATTACAACATTTTTTATAGTGCTTTGTACAAGCGTTTCGAAGCACTCTAGATTGTGTGAATAAATGTGTTTTTAACTGAGTCTTGAATGAGTTGATGGATGGCGAGTCATGGATGTGCAGAGGGATGTCCAGAGTGCTGGTGCAGTCACTGAATGCTCGTTGACCATAGCAGGTTTTTGTGCATGGGCCATGGGAAAGTTGATGTTGGATACTTTTTTTTTTAAATCTTTTTTTTTTAATGCAAGTTCACCCAAAACAAGGCTAAAAGCCACTCCCGGTAGGGGGCTACAAGAAGAAAGAAAAACAATTATTAAATGTGAAAATAACTCGGGGGAGCTGAAGGTAGGAATCAATATTCCTCTTAAAACAGTCTAGATTGTAGGATGGAGGGAAACATGCACCAGGCAAAGAGAAGCAGTACGTGGAAAAAAGCTGTTGGAATGGCTCCTTGTTCTACATCTCAGCAAATCAAGAGTGTATGGATGAGAAGAAGCAGAAAGTTTGGTTTCATGCTCAAACATCCTGACAGGAGGAACTAGGTCGGACACACTGGTGGCACATTTACCATGTAGTGAGGCGGCATAGCAAACCTATCGTGCATTTTGTGATAAAAGCACAAAATTTGGCACAGATATAGAGAATAGCGTTTAAAAAATATTGGATATTGGGCCATTGCAGATTTCGTCACTGACGGCCATGGCGGCCATTTTACAAAATGGCCGCCAAAAATGACTATTTGGGGGGTATATATGTTTATAATATAAACGCCTGATTTTACTAATGTCATTAATAGACACTAAAAACATTCAGGACATCTTCTGAAATGATTGTTCAATGTTTTAGTCAAGGTAAAGAGCAACTTAAAGGGGATATTGCACCATTTTACACTAAATGACGCCATTATCTCAATAATCTTTTTGTCATGGTGAAAACAACCACTAAAATCATCATAAAGCTCCATAATAGTATACCTCAAAATTAGATCAGATTAAATTAAATGTTTGCAAAAACTGGTAATACCCCTTTAATAATGCCTTCTTTATGGTCATTGTTAAATACCCCCTTTAACACATTGGTAATGTTAAGAACAGTATAGTTCACAACAGTTTCTCCACAACAAACAAATGGCTCATTTATCATTATTCTGTCGGGTTTGCTGTTCAACTCTGCTACAAGAGGTCACAATCATGGTATCAATATTGAAGTTATAACTTTCCACAAATCACTTTTGTCAGCAAGCCCCTGCACATCTGCACATGCCTGTGCATT